>WOXC01010430.1:0-79900 GCA_011680675.1 Gymnobelideus leadbeateri | reverse complement strand
AAACTAGAAAGAGAAATGAGAAGGATGCAGGAAAAGTATGAAATGAGGGTCAACAGCCTGACTGAGGAAAACAACACCTTAAAAAATAGACTAGCTCAAATGGCAAAGGAGGCCCAAAAGGGCAATGAGGAGAAGAATGCCTTAAAAAGTCAAATTTGCCAGATGGAAAAAGAATCTCAAAAGTTCACTGAGGAGATTCATTCCTTCAGAGTTAGACTGGAGCAAATGGAAGCTAATGACTTTATGAGAAATCAAGATGCTGTTAAGCAGATCCAAACAAATGAAAGATTAGAAGGCAATGTGAAATATCTCATGGGAAAAACCACTGACCTGGAAAATAGATCCAGGAGAGACAATTTAAAAATTATTGGACTACCTGAAAGCCATGATCAAAGAAAGAACCTAGAAATCACCCTTCAAGAAATTCTCAAGGAAAATTGCCCTGATGTTTTAGATCCAGAGGGCAAAATAGAGGTTGAAAGAATCCACAGATCACCTCCTGAAAAAGATCCCAAAAAGAAAACTCCCAGGAATATTATAGCCAGGTTCCAGAATCCCCAGATCAAGGAGAAAATACTACAAGCAGCCAGGAAGAAACAATTTCAATATTGTGGAAACACAATCAGAATAGCCCAGGACCTGGCAGCTTCTACACTGAGGGATTGAAGGGCATGGAATATGATATTCCAGAGGGCAAAAGAGCTGGGAATGAACCCAAGGGTCACCTACCCAGCAAAACTGAGTATTTTGTTTCAGGGGAAAATATGGTCATTCAGTGGAATAGAGGACTTTCAAGCATTCTTGAGGAAAAAACCAGAATTGAATAGAAAATTTGACATCCAGACACAAGAAGGAAGAGATGCCTGAGAAGGTAATCAGTGAAAAGAAATCCAAAGGAACTTATCAAAGTTGAACTATTTACATTCCTATATGGAAAAGTGATAACTGTGACTGATGATATCTTTCTCACTATGAAAATAATGGAAGAAGGGTGTGTGGTCATATGAATACATATGTGAATGTGTGTGTATATGGTTACGGTTATATATGGATAGAGGGCATAGGTTGAATTTGTTGGGAAGGGAGAATACTCAAGGGATGAAATTATGAGGTGAGAGAGGAAAGTGGCAAGAGGAGATGGGGAGAGACAGGGTAGGGTAAACTATCTCATGTAGAAGAAGCAAGGGGAAGTGGTTGCAAGGGAGGAGAATAGGAAGGCAAAAAGGCAAAACCACATTCTCATTGAATTTGGTTCAGGGAGAGAATGACATACATACTAAATGGGATATCTCAACCTGCAGCAGAATAGGGGGAAGGGGGATGAGAGGAGGATGATGGATGGGAGGGCATGCTTGGGGTGGAGGGGAGGGGGTTGGAAGTACCCACTATAGAAGAGGGACAGGATCATGTAGGGAATGGACCAGGTGGGGGGTGGGATGAGTGGGAGGGAATTATAAGCAGCCTTGTACAATATATCTACTATGATAATGTTTTGCATAGCTAGACATGTACACCATATACTGAATTACTTATCTCCCAAGAGGGAATGGGTGACAAGGGAGGAAGGAACTGGATCTGAAATTCGAGGTTATAACATTAAATTTTTCAAATATATATAAATACTATTATTAATACTCTTTTGCTTGTAATAGGGAGATAAGATGTGGAGGCATTGGGACACAAAGATTCACCTTCCTCTAATGGAAAAGTCGATGGGGGTATGGGAGAAGGTATGGGAGAGAGCAGATTAAAGGAAGTGATATCTTGTGGGACTGCTATTCTGGGAGGTTGGGTAGGGGAATAATGGGGGGAAAATGATTGTAACTCAAAATCTGGCGGAAATGAATGATGTAAAACAGAAGTTAATAAAGCATTTGTTTAAAAATAAAAAAAATAAAAATAAATAAAAAAATAATATTGGTAGCTATTTTTTCGAGTAGAGCCTATTATGTGTCAGGTGCTAGGCTAAGTACTTTACAGTTATTATCTCATTAATACTCACAACACCCCTGGAAGGTCGGTGCTATTATGACCTTTATTCTACTGTTGAAGAAACAAGGGCAAACAGTGTCTGAAGCCAGATTTCAAACTCAGTCTTCCTGATTCTAGGTCCAGTACCCTATCCACTGTGCCACCAGCTGCCCCTTTTTACTTGCTCATAAAATTTCCATATCCTTGCTTCCTTCTTAAAAGTATACAGCTTGGTTTTGATTAGTGTGAATAATAAATCCTACAAAGTGGTCCCATGTATTCAAATTCACACTATTTGAAGTTCTAATTATATTAAATATCATGATTAGTTCTTTTGTTGTTGTTGTTCAGATATTTTCAGCTGTGTCCAACTCTTTGTGACCTTATTTGGGGTTTTCTTGGCAATGATACTGGAGTGGTTTGCCATTTCTTTCTCCAGCTCATTTTACAGATAAGGAAAAAGGGGCAAACAGGGTTAAGGGACTTGCTAAGGGTCACAAGCTAGTGTCTGAGGCTGGATATGAACTCAGATCTTCCTGACTCCAGGTCTGGCACTCTATTCACTGTGTTACCTAGCTACCATAATTGGTTCTAATCCAGTGCAAATATACAGTGCAAGTTTCAACAATGTAGCCGCTTCATAGGATCCACCATAATAATTAAGATTTAGCTATTCTTCATAATCATTTGAGATAGAGGGAATCTTTTCTACCATCCTCCCATCCCCTATTCTACAGATAAGGATTCTGAAGCCCCAAAATATGAGGTGACTTGTCCAACATCATATGTCCAGAAAACAGCAAAGTAGGGCAGATCTCCTAAGTTCAGAGCACTTTCTATCACACTTGTATTATTAACAAAAACACCAATAAATAAGCAAAACCTACTTCACAGTAATAGATGTATTTTTTAATCCCATGTGAAGGAAGGTTGGAAGACAGCTCCTAGGCCTTGTAAAGTTTGGTCTCTTGAGATTCACAGGTAAGTGACAGTTCAGTCTACCTTGCTTATCATCTCCAAGTGATGGCTAGACTAATTTAGATCCTAGGGATTTTATAGAACCCATCCCTCCCTCCACATGGGAAGTGCTACCCTAGCAATTCACTTCTTTTTCTGGGGTTTTACTTTCAAACTCTAAATGCTGCCTCCCCAGGGAAGGAAGATAGCTGCCACTTTAGCTAGAATGCTTATGAGATTATATTGATTTATATTTTTTATTAGTTGTATATTAGTCAGTCAATAAGCATTTATTAAGCCCCTATTATGTGCCGGGCATTGTGCCAAGTGCTGGGTATACAAAAAAAGGGAAAAAGACAATTCTTGCCCTCAAAAAGCTCACACTCTAAGGCGGAGACAACATGTAAGCAACTATGTACAAACAAGCTATATAAAGTATAAGTAGGGAATAATCACCAGGGGGAAGGCACAAGAAATAAGCATGAATAGGAAAAGACTTCCTGTAGAAGGTGGGATTTTAGATTTGAAGGAAGCCAGGAGGCAAAGATGAGGAGGGAGAGCATTCTAGGCATTGAACGCCAGAGACAAAGTCTTGAATTGGGAGATGAAGTTTTATTTTTATTTATTTATTTATTTTTTGCTAGAGGAACAGCAAAGAGGCCAGTGTTATTGGATCAAAGAGCATGTTGGAGGCTGTAAAGTGTAAGAATATTGGGGGGGGGGTGTGTGTGTGTGTGTTGGTGATGAAGCATTTTAAATGCCAAATGGAGGATTTTGTATTTGTTCTGGAGGTGATAAGGAGCTTCTGGAGTTAATTAAGGGGGAGACAGGATAATGTCATGGTCAGAGCTGTGTTTTCAGATAATCATTTTTGTGGCTGAACAGAAAATGGCCTGGAGAGACCTAAGGTAGGCAAACTTACCCACAGGCTATTGCAATAGTCCAGGCCTGAGGTGATGAGGGCCTGCACCATATTATTGACATTGCAGAGGAGAGAAAGAGGTGTGTATATCAAAAGAGATGCTGCCAAGGTGAAATCAACAGGTGTTAGCACCAGATTGGATATTTGGAGTGAGAGACAGTGAGTGGAGGATGACCCCTAGGTTATGAGCCTGGTAGGATGATGGTGCCCTCCACACTGATATTGTTGGTCTAGGAGTCTTTGTTAGGCATGCAAAGCCTAACCCAGTTCTCTGCTTTTTGCCTCAGTTTACCTAGTTTACCTCCCACTGAACTGTTTCCCATCTCTAAACAGAGAATCCACCCCTTTTTCTCTAAAGCTCCAAGCCTGAAAGGAATCTGCTACATCTCTCATCTAATCTAAGTAAAATGTAAAAATAGCTTGTCCAAGATTGTTATCACCTGTTAAAAGCTTAGCAACGAGAGTGGATATTTAAAGAAAAGGAACAATGTTATCACATCCCCAGGTGCCTTTTTCAAATAGTTCGAGACCAGCAGTGGGAATG
Organism: Gymnobelideus leadbeateri; assembly: GCA_011680675.1. Taxonomy (NCBI): domain Eukaryota; kingdom Metazoa; phylum Chordata; class Mammalia; order Diprotodontia; family Petauridae; genus Gymnobelideus; species Gymnobelideus leadbeateri. Next base: position 75,506 of record WOXC01010430.1, on the reverse strand, counting down.
GGAAGTAAAAGTGACTAAATCATCCTATGGGGACCTTCAGCTTCTGACTGGAGAGGGAAGAAGAGCAGGGAAGCTTTTGCTCAGGTAATAATCAATGTTAAAATCATTCTTATTGCCCAGCAGAATTACAGCTGAATAGAATTCTCAGCTATCTGCTTTTCATGGTTCTGCACTGGCACCTTTCTCTTGAGATTGACTTCTCAGGATTAACTCCTTGTTCCCACCAAGCCCTCTGACCTCAAGGACAGCATCAGGGGTGGACCCCAGAACACGGGACACTGCATAATCCTACTTTGTCCAGCAGGGTAGGTACTAGAGTCCCTCAGGGCTTCTGAATCAGTAACAGGGCACAGATAGAAAAATTTGGATTAATGGCTATTTTCCCACCATAATCTGATACAAATGGCTATTCTCCCATCCTTTTTCCATGGTAGTCTCATTACTCATCTTAAAGATACTATGAAATAATTAATGCTAGTAACTAAGATATGAAAGCTCAGAGAAATAGAAATAATGTGGTTTGAAAATTTCAGTATCCCTACAATGATATGACTTCTCCCCCTTTTTAAGTGTCTTATTCACAGAAGATGTTTCCTCTTTACAAATCATTATTTCTGTTAGCCTCCACAGAAATATGCGAACAAATCTGTCAAAACAACTGCTTGTGGCAGGAGTCAGTATTTTTCTAATGTTTATGGCATAAATATATTGGGTCCCCCTCCATACTATGCCTTTTAAAAATATTATCTTGTTTTTCCCAATTACATGTAAAAACAATTTTAAACATTCTTTTAAAAAAACTTTGAGTTCCAAATTTTCTCCCTCCTTTCCCTCCCCTTTCCCTGAGACAGTAAGCAATTTGATATATATTGTACATGTGCAAGCATACAAAGCATATTTCCATATTAGTCATGATGTAAAAGAAGACAGACCAAAAAAAAAAAAAGACCAAAACCCAACCAAAACTAACCCGCAAAAAAATTAAAGTGAAAAATAGTATGCTTTCATCTGCATTCAGACTCTCTCAGTTCTTTCTCTGGGTGTGGATAGCATTTTTCAAAAGTCTTTTGGAATTGTCTTGGATCATTGTATTGCTGAGAATAACTAAGTCATTCTCAGTTGATCACTGTACAATATTGCTGTTATTATATACAATGTTCTCCTGGTTCTGCTCACTTCACTTTGTATCAGTTTATGTAAGTCATTCCCGGGTTTTTTGAAATCATGCTACTAAAAAAACAGAAAAAAGGAATCCTAACAGCACAGGGCATTCCTTTTTCCATCAGATAAGTTATAGATATTTTATGTGAATATAATATTGAATTATTGTTTTTTTGTCACAAGGGAAGATTCAGCCTGGATAAGCTTTGTGAAATGATTGTGACATAAAGACAAAAGTGTCTTTCCCTTATCAAACAACTAAAATAAGGGGGAAAAGCAGTATGGGTTACTGGATGGAGAGCCTGTCTATAAATTAGGAAGACTTGAGTTCAAGTCCTTCCTTTGATAAATACTGACTATGTGATCCTGGGCAAATCACTTACCTCTTGGTGCCTTAGTCAAGTCTCTAAGACTAGCAGATCAGCATTGGTAGATGTTTGCTTTATCAATGAAAACACAGGTCCAGACCAATAGATATAAGAACTTTCTCCTTCCAGATGGGGGGTAGTGGTTAATTCTAGTTGAGATTATTGAACCTAGGGTGACTAAAGGGAGAGAGAAAGAAAGAGGAAGGAGAAGTTGTTTTGGTTATGGTCCCTTCAGCTCTGTGGTACTGTACAACCCCTCACCTGTTCCCATTGCTCCATTTATAATTCCACAGGTAACCATGAATTGAAAACTTCATGTGTTCATATCACCATGCTTCCATATGTGAATGAATGAACAGACACAATCATCATTATTTTCAAGGTTAGTTTATCAGTAGATTTTGTCACGTCCAAGGGCAGCTGGATGGTGCAATGGATAGAGCTAGGAATCAGGAAGTTTTCTGGAGTTCAAAACTGGCTTCAGTCACTTATTAGCTGTATGACCCTGGGCAAGTCACTTAACACTGTTTACCTCAGTTTCCTCAGCTGTAAAATGATCTGGAGAAGGGAATGGCAAACTAGTTCACTATCTCATGCCAATGGGGTCATGAACAGTATGACACAACTGAAACCCAGCAGCAACAACTTTTTTCTAGTGTCAAGGCACAAAAAGCCCTTATTATTTGGTATTGATGGAATCCTAATAAAGCTACCCCGTTGAACAGCAGGTCCACTACCCCTACCTAGCAACTCAGATCCCATTCCACTCAATATCCTAACTTCTTCATATCTGCCTCACTACTCACTAGAACAACAGGTATGTCCATGAACTCACAGTTCTCACAGAAACAACTCAACCACAACCACACCCATCTAATCTCAGACAGGACCACATTCAGTCAATCAGAAAGTAGCACCACCAGGATACCCAAGCAGAATGTGGCCCCCAAAACAGTAGAAGAAACTTTCACTACGAAGGCACCTGTGTAGTAATAGTAAAGAACTGACCTAGAGTAAACTTATGGCATAGAGAGGCTTACTATAATATCATTATCATACATACATCCCACCCACAATGGGTTTTTCTGTATGCCTTGTGAGGAATAGAATGTGCAGTTTCCACCGTGGCTGGGACCCCTCCCCTATTACCTAATCACTTAACAAATCCCTCCTGTCTTTTTAATATTCATAATTTCTGCTATGTAATTGCATCTTTACCCTATAAAAATCTATCTTGCTTTCTCTGAAGTTGCTGGTTCCTCTTGGAACTTAGCCTGCTTCATGAGAGGTGTCAATCTCAGTAAATGCCTATATTTGTATTAGAGGTGCTCTGACTCTGAATTCTTTGAGATGGTTCCACCACAACACATCATGAAATCCCAAGTTTTTGATGTCCCTGGGTGGGCAGAGTTTGAAATACAACAGTTTTTGGCATCCCTAGTAGAAATCCCAACAGTATGATCAAATTCGTCTGGTCTTTTAGCAACTAAACGGACTTGTCTAGGATTCTGATCTTGCATTCTACTCTAATGATCAAGACTAATTCCCCAAACAATACATGAACAAGAGACATAAAAATCATTCTCATATAGTAAACAGCATTATATAAAAGTTCCAGTGTAATAATAAGACACTAAATACCTAGCTCACTGATGGATTGTGTTTTTATCTCTTTTGATGTTATGTTAGATACCAAGGAGATCTGCTTTATAGTGAGGTAAAATCTTGATACATAGCAGTGGCTACACAATAAGCTGTAGCTATGACAATGAGGGGTAACAGCAACAATGAGAGAAGTTTGATTCATAGCCGAGCTTCATGACTGGAACACGGTTCCTGCAGGTGTTTGTCTAAGCTAAGGGACTACCTGGGGCCAATGCAAAACAATTCTGGGATTTTGTTATGGCAGAGTTAATTTAAAGGGTGATTGCAAAGGACTGTTGTTATGCCAAGCTCAAGGTACAAACTGTTTGCTGGGTCTTAGCTCTGGAAAACAGGGTGTCTCCTAACAGTAAAAAGAGAGGGGGTAGTCTTGGCGTGGGGATCCTGACACCCATTAGAATAAAACACCATCAAGGGCAGGGATCTATTTGTATTCCCAGTGCCTTAAATATAGTAAGTTCTTAATAAATACTTGTTGACTTGACTTTTCTCCTAGGGGAGAGCACAAAACTGGTGGCAGAGAGATATTGAGAGGTAAGTGTTTAGTTCAGAGATTGCCGTACCTAGAGATAAAAGCCAGAGAAATAGATTCTAGGAGTGAGGTACCTACAGCTTTGCCAAATGAATCCATTGTTTAGAATCTGAAATTTAATGAACATCTAGCCCAGCAGAGATACAGGAGAGTAAGGATGGGATTTAGAAAGAAGTGTTCAGTTAGACCAAAAGGAAAAACAAAGAAGGATCTAGGCCTAGTATCCTGTAAATATGTAAATGTGCAATGCAAAACTGATTGAAAAGACCATTATAAGTTTTGTGATTTCCACCCCACCCCTCTCCTTTGATTATTTTTATAATTGCTTCCCTTTGGCTTTCCTGAAATTTTCTTCCTTTGTTTCTTTCTTTTTTGTTTAAGACCTATCATTTCCTTGGAATAGGAAACTCCCTCTCTCAAAATGGTTGTGTGATCATTCTGCAATTTGCTATATTAGGACAGTTTAGTGGGGCACGAAGTAATTAAGAGCTTGTCCAGGGTTACACAATCAGTATGTGGCAGAGGCAGGACTTGAACATAGGTTCCTGAATGAGGCTAGCTTACTATCTGTTACGCCACAGTGTTTTTTTTTTTCCTATCATGCTAGCTGTAAAACACCTAATTTTCAGGGAGTAGGCAAAGGAAAAAGCTTGAGTTCTCTTTTGTAAGTCCAGTCAGATATTGGGGAACCTAACGCAGAGCTCAGAGGCGATTGCAGCTAGAAATCAGTGGGAGCTATTAGCAAGCTGAACCTTTGATTCCATTGCCTCCTATCATTTCCGTGATATTGTTCCATTAATCATTCTTTTGTTCCTCATGCATCCTCAATCTTCCTTTTAACTCTTTTCCTTCATCTAAAAACATATTCATGTTTTCCCTTAAATTTATGCTCCCACAAATCCATCTCTCTCTCTCTCTCTTTTTTAAAGCAATTGGGGTTAAGTAACTTGCTCAAGGTTACACGGCTAGTCATTATTTATGTGTGGGTGCTCATTTTCTGAGGCCGGATCTGATCTCGGGTCATCCCAACTCCGGGGCTGGCCCTCTTACTCACTGCACCACCTAGCCGCCCCTTTAGGGCAATTGGGGTTAAGTAACTTGCCCAAGGTTACACGGCTAGGTTTTTTTTTTGTTGTTGTTGTTGTGTGGATAAAGTGTCGGAGGCCGGCTCCGAACTCAGGTCCTTCTGACTCCAGGGCCGGCGCTCTATTCACTGTGCCACCTAGCGGCCCCAAATCCATTTCTCTTTACTCTGCTATATCTTCAAGCTATTTTTCTAGTTTTTTAGTTCTTTATTGCTGAACTTTTAGAAAGAGTACACGTACCACCTCCACTTTATTATTACCCATTTCCTGCTTAACCTCTGCAACCTACTTTCTTCCCTGTTCTACTGAAGCAATTCTCTTTAAGGACACTAATAGCCCCTTTATAGATAAATCCAATGGCTTTTTATTGGCGCCCATCCTCCTTACCTCCTTCTGTAGCATATGGTACTCTTGACCAACCTCTCCTTTAGATCCTCTTCTTTCTTGGTTCTTAAGACACTGCACTCTCATTATTCTCAATCTGTCTAACTATTTCTCTTGTCTCCTCATCCTCCTTCCACCCTTAAACATGGATTTCCCTCCAGCATTCTATCCTTGGCTCTCTTTTCCTCTCTGTTTACTCTCCCTTAGCTACGGCATTCACTCTCATGTCTTCAATTATCACTTCTTTGCAAATGACTCCTAAATCTGTATCTCCATCCAAATCTCTCTCTAGAATTCTAGTCTTCTTTTTCCAAATGCCTACTGAATACCCATCTCCATCTAAATATATCACCAGCACCTCAAATCTAACACGTCCAGATCTGAATTCCTCCACTTGCCCCCCCCCCACCCCATTTCTGCTGACGGTGGAGCAATCTTCGTTGTCACTCAGGCATGTCATATTTGACTCTTCCTTATTTTGTACATTTCAGAGCCAATCAGTTGCTAAGTCCTGTCAATTCTACCTTGTACATTCATCCTTTCATTTTTATTTTCACTAAAAACATTCTTTTTCAATCTCAACTAGATGATCTTAATGCCTTCTAACAGGTCTCCATGTTTCCAGCCTAATCCTTCTCCAATCATCTTTATATCTGTACAGGAGATATCTTCCTCCTGATGTAGTGGAAAAAATAAAGGACTTAAGAGTAAGCAAGGATCTGGGTTCATATCTCTTGAGCAACACTTACTAGTTCTGTGTCTAATTCAGTGTCTCCCAGTGTTTCCTCATCTATAATAATGCCTACAGTATCCATAGCTTAAAAGGCAAGATGGTACCTTGGAGAGGACACTACCAGAGGATTTAAAGGTCTTGGGGTCAAATCTCACTTCTAATGCATACTACCTGTGTGGCTTTGGACAACTTATGAAATCTGCCCAGATTTTAAGCAATAATGTAAAATCAGAGGGAAGAGGGTAGACTTAGATCTTTGATGTTCTTTCCAGCTTTAGATCTATGATCTTATGAACTCTTTGGACCCTCCCAAAGTCCTCATCTGAAAAATGAGAGTCTTAGACTAGATGATCTTTCAGGTTCTTCTAGCTTTAAATCCTATGATTATATTATATGTACAGGGCCCAGCTCAAGTTCCCTCTGCTATATTAAGTTTTTAATGATCCCTAGGGTAATTCTTCCCTCCTTTGAGCTCCTTTTTATCTGTGCTACTCATTGGATACATGTCATAGATGGTCTTGCAGATGTTAGTTAAAATCTCCCTTTCCATGATGGAATTTCACAGACTGCTTCTGAAAATCACAAATGAGAAGCTCTCCAACACTCATCACTCTCACTTGGGTCATTGCCTTAGTCCCTAATTTCCTGAGCTTTATTTATTAATTTAATTTAATTGAGCTTTAGTGAAATCTCTTTTCCACTGCTCTGTGCTGGGGTTCTACTTGGTGGGTGTCCACCACACATTCCATTCTGAGTGTGTGCTTATTTCCCAGAAGAGGCAGTGGAATGGAATGTGAAGCCAACAGCAGAGCTCACCCTGAAACTCCACAAGTCTTCCGGTCTCTGCCCATCTCTCTATTTTTGATCATTCTGTTCTCCTCTGCCTGGATGGCCATATGCTCTTCCCAACCAATTTCATTCTGACTCTTCCTTTAAGGTCCAACTCAAATCTGTAAGATTTTCTTGGATCATGATTATTTTTCCTACCATTGAACTTTTCTAGTACTTTTTAGCTGTACCATTAAGTTAATTTAATAGTTATCATGTAACATACTTCTTTCTCTTGTTATAACTATCTTGCTATATGTATTCGATCCAATCCAAGAAGCATTTATCCAATGACTGCTGTGTGCAAGAGAATGATGGGGTCAGGAAGACCTTGGTTCAAATTCTACCTCAGACACTTAATAGTAAGCTATGTGACACTGTGCAAGTCACAACCCCTGAGTCTCAGTTTCTTCATAAGTAAAAGGGGGATAATAATAGCACCTTAACTATAGAGTTGTTGTAAGGATCAAGTAAAATAATATAAAGATAAAGCACTTTACAAACACTGAAGAGCTATGTTATTAGCTAATATTAGCTAGTATTATTATTGGTTTTATTGTTATATAATATATATAATATATATATTATAATAATTGGTTATTATTATTATATAATGATATTAGCTAATATTATTACAAGGACAGCAACAATGACAGTGACAACAACAAACCAGTCCCCATCCCCAAGGATCTTACATTCCACTGGGGGATATATATCTTTCTCCAACTAGATTGTCAGCTCCTTGAGGTAGCCTTGAACAGAACAGATGCTATTAAATAAGTGTATGTTAAGGCAGTTAGTTGACTAAGAGAACAGATCACTGAATTTGTAGTCAGATATAAATTCACATCCTGCTTCAGATATTAGCTGTGTGATCCTGGGTGAGTCACCTGACTTCCTAGGCTTCAATTTCCTCATCTGTAAAATGAGGATAAAAATAGCACTTACCTCATAGAGTTGTTGGGAAGATCAAACAAGATAATACAGGTAAAGTGCTTTGTAAACATTAGAATATTATACAAATGCAAGCTATTATTATTAATATTATTATTATTAATAATTTTTTAAACTCAGGTCAGAGCCTAGCTGCCACACAGAATTCTCATCTTCCTCCAATATACATCTGCACACATGCTACTTTTACAAAATAATCCATTTCTAAGTTAAGGCTGGCTGTACTCTTAATGGCTGTCATACCGCATTCCTGTTGCAAGAAAAAGGAGGATTCATGTCTTTGCTTAGGATGCTGAAAATTATAATTTTAAAAACTTGGACCCAGAGTTTCACTCAGTGGAAACAGATTAGATTAGTTCAAATAATTATATAAAAAGAGTGGCTTAAACTTAAAATCATATACAAATGAAAGGTAATATATTACTTGTGATCTTACATTCACAAAATACCTTTTTCAAGTCAGTCTAAACAACATAAAATCAACTTTTGCATGGTAACTGGGCTAGTTTTTTACTTTTTGATTATTATTTTTTTTTTAGGAAATTCAGGCTAGATGTCAGTCAGTTATGATGAAAACACAATCTAGAAGAGATAACGTTATGGTACAAAAAGTTTATTTAGTAACAGTTTTGTAAACATTTGAGGTAAATGAACATTGACATCAACTGATTCCTAAAGAATTGTATACATGAGGCAAGTCCTTCAAAGGCAGCCCTTTTAGGGATTTACTGCTTGTAAATCCCTCACTGCCCAGAATTCTCTCTGTCATGAGGATCAGTCATGTAGAAAACAAACATCCTTTGGGCCACAAGAAACCTCTGAGTAAGCCGACACAACCTTTGTAGTGTGGGAGAGATTGTATAATGAAGAACAGAAATGCATCTCCTGAGTTTTAAATAACTGTTTACTTTGATTGTCATTATGTCTTTTTTCACTTGTTTAGATTTTGAGAAAAAAAAATCTGTATTGCTTTTTACAAAAATATTTTTTCCTGTAAGGTAATAGTGCAGTATTCTTGATGAGTATTGGGGGGGGGGGTGGAGATAGGGAAAGAATCTGTGAAAAAATAACAAAAAGATAATACATATGTGAAATTAGCTTTCTTTAGATGGCACTCAGAATACTGGAAGACTTCTTATGTTAAGATGTTCCTTTCTAGAGTCCCTTAACATTTAAATAAACCAAAATAAGGGTCAGGGACTATGTAGTTCATCTACATGTGTAATTTGAAAATTAAAAAAAAAACCTGAATGCAAAAGTTGGAAAACCAAAATTATAAATATAGCACGTGTCTCATGAATGTATTAAGGGATCTGTTAATCAGATTGAAAATTAGTTGTTTTTTTTTAAAGGACTGTTGGAATTATTTAATTGGCTCTACTCTCAGGTTCTGACACAACAATTTATGGGGAAACAGTACAACATCAGCACATTTAATAAGTGACAAATCAGTATTGATTCTCTGATTCTATGTCAAAAAAGTACTTTCCTTTTTCAACACTTTACATCATTTTCAGGATCCAATGCTATAAGAGTTCAAAAGCTTATTTTAGCCATTAAGCATGGAAAAAAATGATGAATTACATTTAAGAAAAAGTTAAAAATACACAAATCCCAAAGGAACAAGAAAGAAGTGAATGTAAGATTTTGCAAGAAATCCTGCAGAATCAAAATGGAAAGAGAACTTTTGCATTTGGATCTTTCAAAGGTTGAAAAAATCGTATAGCCCTTAAGTAGTTTGACAGTACAAATTACAGGAGTGGGTTTCTGATCCACTGATAAAAGAGAATATGAATATTTCATACTTCTGATTAAAAGTACACAAGTACATTTGATAAATAATTTTTAGTTTTTAGACAACTTTAGTGAAATAGGAAAAACCACACCCCAAATCTCCCAATTAGATCATAAATTGTATTGATAAATATCAGTAGACTATTTAAATGAGTGTGAAAAATATAGGATGAAATGTGTCTTGTCCATAATGTGTAACTGTCTAATTTTTCAGTGCACATTTTAATACTTAAAATAATTTCTTAAAAGAGAGCAACCTTCCACACCACTCATCTACCCCCAGGGGGCAGAGAAGCCTGACCTTTTGGTTTCAAAAACACTAATACCTCAAACAGCAGTATAACTCAAGTAAGAAATGTCATTTTTCACTTTTAAAAAGAACTGTGACCAGTAAATTCACCTGTAAATTAACATATCTCCTTCCACAAATGCTGTTCTACCTCACAAAATTTCATTACTTCTTGGTTCCTTAATTGTTTCTAATACTACTGAAGGAAGCAAATTTAATCCAATTTACATTTAAAACAGGTATTTCACACAAATCCCTTCAAACAAACTAAATCTCTGCCCATGTAATCGGGAGAAGAGGCTCAAGCTATTCTAAATGCAATTGTATCATAGAGAGATAACCATACACATGTTATCCATTATGCATAAAGTTAAATTTTCAAAGATTTAAAAATTAAAACTATAATCAATCCTCCCCCTCCCTCAACTCAAAATCAAATGGTGGGAAACCAAGAAGTTTGAAATTTGTTAGAGGTGTGGTTATGGTAGAAGTTCCTGAGGCATGTGTTCAAACACAGCCTTGTGAGTTGTAGCTTTGATTCTGGCATACTGACTACAACCTTTTCTAAAACTAGATGCTTTTAAAATGGAGGTGGCTGAAGGGTGTACAACTATGCTGAGAAGTTGGTCTCTTTTTCTAAGATTAGATAAGCAATAATAGAATAAACCTTCTACTATCCTATTGGAACTCCTTGTAAGACTGAGGGAACCATTTAAGCTAGGAATTCAAAAGGGTCTTTTCAGTAGTTTACAGAGTCATAACTACTTTTACTCATTATCGGATTTTAAAATATATTAGAGAAAGTGCTTTAGGGGGCATGGCCTCAAATAAATCAAATCAATATAAGTTAATTTCCTGAATATAAAAAGCAATGAATTCAATAAGGGGACAGACAGACAATACAGTTGGCGGGGGGGAGGTTTCGGTGGTGATGGTATGAAAGTTGAAAAATAGCCAGTCCTAATCCATGGAAAACGGAAGTGAAAATATGAATAGGATCAGGCCTAATGTTGTTACTTTTCATCAGCTAATTTATTGGCTCATAGATGACTATATAACTCTATAGCTTGAAAGTTTATTATATCAATGGTTTTGCTTAGTTCATGAAAAAATGATGAAAAATTATTTTTAGTAAAGAGATATGCAGACTGAAATTTGGTACAATTTGCACCCATAAATAATATCCTGGTAAGTAGAGATTCCTTTGATGTATAAGCAAATAAAACTTATGTTTATACTTGTACTCAAACTAGGAAGCTGAATGTGCTGTATTTTTATTTTTAATTTAAGAAGCAAAAAAGGCCAGGAATCTTATGTGTGTTATATCCTGTATTTTTAAAAATTATAGGTCATTAATTCATTTGAACTATTCTGGTAACCATGGTTAAATTTCAATTTTCTATTCAAAAGTTCAAAAGTTTGAAATGCTTAGCTGGGGTTTTTTCCCCTTTTCCCTAATAGCAATCAGCAGACCAACGAATCTGTAGACTTCCTTTAAAAAGAAAAGGCCAAATCTTTAAGTACATGTAACAGGGCCAACTTAATAATAGCTGGATTATCATAATTTCTAATACTACTACGTTTCTTTTTCTCAAAAAGACTGAAGGTTGAAAAGTAAATGTCACACTTATCCTTTAAGACTCAAATCTAAAATGGGTCACTGAAAAAGAGAAATTCTTAAAGCATTCCAGTCACATTTTTCTTCAATTTTCCCACTGGGTGAAAGCAATGGATCTGCAGTACACCCCCAAATTATGACTCTCACCCCTGGAGAATCAGTACAGTTTGTATTATATCATAACGCATTATGTGAGTTTCCTGTGCCTCACTGTGCGGGTTGAGAAGTGCAAATGCCTCTAAGGAAAAAAAAAGAAAAGAAAGAAAAAATCCATCTGCATGCCACTTAAATAAATATTTGGACCAGGTGAGCATATAGTCACTCAAAAGCAAATGCACTCATAGATTAAGAGTAAGGATGGAGTTGAATACATCCACTGATTTACTACACTAACCAGAGAGGTTTTGTCCAGTTTAGGAATACATGGCCATTTGGATGGTAGTGTATGTGGAGCGGGGCTTGGAGTCAGGAAGACCTCGTTTCAAATCTGACCTCAGACACTTCCTAGCTGTGTGATGATGGGCAAGTCACTTAACCTGTTTGCCTCAAAGTTTCTTCAACTGTAAAATGAGGCTGATAGCACCTCCCTCTCAGGGTTATTGTGAGGATCAAATGAGAATATTTGCCCAGCACTTGGCACAGTGGCTGGCACAGAGCAGTCACTATACCAACGCTTAGATGTAAGGGATCTGCAGGCAGTGCACAAACTAATTTGTAAATTCTGCTCAGGCTGCAAGGCCAGTGCCTGCTGGGCTTGGATACTTCTGGGACTAATAATCAGATCTCACTTTGGTTACTTTCATTCTGTCAGAAAATGTTGCTTTTATGTCCACTACAACTCACAGTGTGTTAAGAACAGCAGGTATAAGGAAACCTAGTCTCCTCTTCTTGATCTTATTTCTCCTCCCATCTTAGGGCCTGTCTTTCTTCTGGTTCTTGCTGATTCAACTGTGAATTTTATTTTTTTTAAAAAATTTTCTAGAAGAAAGGTTACTTTAAAACTCTCTTCAGAGATGAGTGTGGAGAGAGAGAGACAGTGAACTATTATTAGACGGCTAAGTCATCCGATCGGGCTCTACCGCTGCTGGACTTACTAGCCTTGCTTAACCGTCTCGTATCAATGAGAACCATCGGGGGTGCGTGCATCTCAACTGTGGTGGTACCTGGCTGTTTCTCCCCATCAGAGTTTACCTCTGATTTAGTGGCCCCCAAACTGCTGCTACTCCCATTAATCAACAGCAGGGGCACTTTACTTCCTCCTCCATTGTCTGCTCGCTCTTGGAGGAGTTGCCGAACACTGCTTGGGGTGGTGGGAGTGCCAGGGGTGGTGTTGGGTGGGGATGACTTCCTTTCCAAAGTCTGTTGCTCTGCCTCCTGGTTGGCCCAGTTCTGCTCAGTCATTAAGATGTGGTGGTGGTTGCCACCATAATACTTGGCTGGGGCTGCCTTACTGTGCTCCTCGGGAAGGGTTACCATTCTGAATTCTGTGGGCTGTGGAGGAGCCCCAGGGTAACCTGGAGTGGTTGCCTGTCCTAGGGAAGAGGCAGACTGAGTATAGTAAGGTGGGAATCCAACAGTAGGTGGGGCAGAATGGGAGGAAAGCAGAAGTGGGCCAATGCTGCTACATTTTGAGGGCAGGACTTTGGCTTCGGGTGAATCTGGGCTGTAATGGTTGGTCATACCCTGTTTAAGCTTTTTCCAGCCCAGGTGATAGATCTCCAGCATGTTGAGCAAGAGAGACACACAAGCCACCACTAACATGAAAATAATGAATATGGTCTTTTCTGTGGGCCTGGAGATAAAGCAGTCCACAGTGTTAGGGCAGGGCCACCTGTCACAACGGTACAGTGGCTTCAACTCAAAACCATATAAGAAATACTGCCCCACAATGAAGCCCACTTCAAACAGAGTCTTGAAGATAATGTTAAAGACATAGGTGCGTAGTAGGGCACCAGCTATCCGGACTTTGCCTCGATCATCTCGGATTGGAGGCTTCTCTTTCTTTTCCATCCTTGTACCCTCCTTTCTGGTAAGTGGCTCTCTATGGCTGCTGGGACCCCCGAGTTCCCCTACTGCCTGGTGTAGGTTGTTTTTCTTAAGCTGTTCTTCTTTTTCCTTCTTTTTTTCCTCCATGCGTACGATGTGCAACACGTGGCCCAGATAAATGAGGGTGGGTGTGGAGACGAATATGATCTGCAAGACCCAGAAGCGAATGTGGGAAATGGGAAAGGCCTTGTCATAGCAGACATTCTCACAACCTGGCTGTTGAGTGTTACACGTAAAGTCTGACTGTTCATCTCCCCAGACTTCTTCTGCAGCTGCACCAAGCACCAGAATTCTGAAGATGAACAGAACAGTCAGCCAAACTTTGCCAATCACGGTAGAGTGTTCTTGCGCGTTCTCTAATAGTCTCCCCAGAAAGCTCCAGTCACCCATTGCTTCAGATTCCTAACCTATAATGGGAACATCATCATTGTTGTTAATAAACAAATTCTCATCAAGTGAATCATACATGTTGTATAGCAAAATACGTCTGTAAAATACCTATTGGGTCACTGACTGGAACCATAGGGAGGCTTCTTTGGGTTTTGTTTTAGAGGGATGTAGTACCAAATTTTTGAACCCTGTACATTAAGTACTGTAGTAGCCTCTACATGACTGCTCTCATTCATTGTCTCATGCTACACTATGCAAGATTGTGAGCTCAAAAAAAAAAAAAAAAAAAAAGAACAGATGCAAAGGTCAATGCAAACTTTAAAACTGTTATGTAAATGTAAGTCACTACAGCATGTAAGGAGATTCTAAAAGTTAAGTGAAAATGTGGAAGTTATAGCATAGCTCATAGAATCTGAGCACTGGAAAAGACACTGAAGATGATATGACACAATGGAATAGATGCTTCTGTTCTATTATGGGCAGGGCTGGGCTTCATTTTTTGTCGTCAGACCCCCAGCACCTACCACTGTGCTTAGTATGTAGCAGAGGAGGTGTTGAAGAAATGCCAAATGACTTGAACTGAATTTTGGATGCATAAAAAAGGCCCAAGAGGGCTGTGACTAATCCAGTTTTATCAAGGCATCCTGACCTGGAGGTAAAACTCTCTCCTCTTTTATTCTGTTTCCCATGGTGTGAGGATATTTTAAATTATTTCTTGCTTTTACCAGAACAAAAAAAACCCATCAATTTTGGGTCCCCTGGTAAACTTGAAGACAATTTTGATTTTTTTTTTTTGCAATGATAGTTGTATAAATATTTTAATAAAATTAAGGAGAAATATTTCAACACTTTTATTGACTTAGTAATTTCTTATAATTAAAAGCATCTATTTCTTTCCTTTGGGGAGGAAAAAATACTAAATTTCTAATTTTTTTCATTGATAACATTTCTAATACCCACCCAATTAAATAAAATTTATTAATCATCTAGTTTACACAGGGCACTAAAGTCCTGAAAAAACAAGCTCTGGTATTTTCTACCATAATAGGAAAGCTTTAACTACAGTTTTAGCCACAGATAATTTCTGTCATTCAAGAAGGACCAGCCTCATTAGGTAATGGAGAGGTTTGTCACTAGTTGGCTAGTGATATCCTCACAAAACAAAGAAAAAAATTAAATTTAAATGCTCCTCAGTTCACTGTTGTCCCTTTTACTTTTGCAATGACAGTGGGAAAATGGCAAAAGGTATTAAGAAATGCTTGTTTATACGTATAAATATGTTATATATACATATAACATGTATATACATACTTGATATATATTCTGTACATGTGAATGCATATATGGAGGTGTATATACACACATACATACACTTGTTTATATAACTTGGATATGAAACCCTTGTCAGAGGAATTTGATACAAAGATGTTTAATAGTAAATTACAAAGTATCTATCTATCTATCTATCTATCTATCTATCTATCTATCTATCTATCTATCTGTCTATCTATCTATCTATCCTTGTGTCTGTATACCCCAACAGGATATGAACAAACAGTTCTCAAAAGAAGAATTGCAAACTATTAACAACCACATCAAAGAATGCTCCAAATCAGTAAAAACAAGAAAACTGCAAAACAAAACCCTGAGATTTTGCCTCAGACTTGAAAATTGGAAGAGATGACAAAAGATGTGAATAGTTGTGGTTGGAGAGAGGTTGTGGGAAGATAGGCACACTAATGCAATATTAATGGAGATGGGAATTGTACAGTCATTTTGGAAAGCAATTTGGAATTATGCAAATAATGGAAAAATGTCTATACTCTATTAGGCTTATATCTCAAGGAGGCCACTGAAGAGAAGAAAGTCTCCATATACACCAAAATATTTATAGCAACACATTTTGTGATTGCAGAGAATTGGAAACAAAGCAGATGTAAGCTGACCGCATAATGGCTAAACAAATCGTGTCACATGAATGTAATGAAATATTACTGGGCTGTAAGAAATGATGCATATGATGAATACTGAGAAACATGGAGAGATCTATAAGAACTGATGTAGCCTAAGGTAAGCAAAGGAAAAAAAATACACAATAACTAAATATAAAATGAAAGAACCATACACACACATATACACAAATCAAAAGTGAATGCTGCAAAATTATAAAGAACAAGCATGGCTAGAAAGACCTGCCATTAGATTAGAGGATGCCCCCAATCTACCTCTTAGCAGAGGTGGAAGGTACACAAGTGTTGCATGTTGTACATGTTTTTAGACTTTTTTGATATATTGATCAGTTATGTTGATTCTTTCCTCTTTTTTTTTTTTGGAGGGGGGAAGATAGGGCAATTGGGGTTAAGTGATTTGCCCAAGGTCATATGGCTAGCTTTTGTGGTAAGTGTCTGAGGCTTGATTTGAACTCAGGCCCTCCTGACTCCAGGGCCAGTGCTCTATTCACTGCACCACTTAGCTGCCCCAATTCTTTCCTCTTTTAAAGTTTTTTTTTTTTCACTTAAAAATACTTTTTTGTTATATTGGGTAGCTCTCTGGAATGGAGTAGAGGAGGGATACTAGAGGAAATCATGGTGATAAAAAAGTTTTTAAAAATTCAATAAAAAAACTCATTTTAAAATAATAAGTGAAATGAAAAAACTAAAGGAAATGGAAAGATGTTTCTTAGATTCTTCTTGGAGAGTCAAATAAAGATGGTTGGCAGAGTTGGTTTCATTATGCATCAAAAGACAACAACAAACATGGTTTCACAGGATACTTAGCTAGCTTGCATTTTAATATTTAGGATGAGCATAGGGATAGGGCCTGGGAAGCAGTGTTGTATAATGAATAGAGAGCTTGTCTCAAAACTCAGAAGACCTAGTTCATGTATCACTTCAGACATACTTACCGGCTGTATGACCCTGGACAAGTCATTTGACCTCTCAGTGCTCTAGGTAACTCTCAAATTATACCTTGTGGAGAAGGTGCTGACATGTGTTGTTTTTTAAAAATATTATTTTGTCCTTTCCTCCCCGCCATTACATGTTAAATTTTTTTTTAACATTTTAAAAAAAGTTTTGAGTTTCAAATTCTATTCCTCTCTCTTCCCTCCCTGAAACAGTAAGCAATCCAAAACAGTTTATATATGATCAATTATGTAAAACATTTACATATTAATAATTTTGTATAAGAAGACTAGAATTTTAAAAAAGAAAGTAAAAAATAGCATGCTTCAGCTTGTATTAAGTCTGTATCAAGACTATCAATTTTTTCTCTGGAGGTGGGCAGCATACTTCACCATGAGTCCTTTGGTATTGTCTCAGGTTGTATTGCTGAGAATAGCTAAATCATTCACAGTTGATCATTGTTACAATATTGTTGTTACTATGTAAAACATTCTCGTGGTTCTGTTCACTTCACTTTGCATCAGTTATGTAAGTCTTTCCAGGTTTTCCTGAGGTCATCCTGAATTGCATGGTTTTTAAAAATTAATTAATTTTTATTTTCAACATTTACTTTTATAAGATTTTGAATTCAAAATCCCTCTTTTCCTCCCCCTCCACAAGAGAGCATGCAATCTGATATAAGCTATACATGTATGATCATATTAAACATATTTCCACATTAGTCACATTGTAAAAGAAGAATCAGAACAAAAAAGAAAAACCACAAGAAAGAAAAAACAAAAACAAAAAGAAAATAGTATGCTTCGATTTGCATCCAGACTCCATGGTTCTTTCTCTGAATATGGATAACATTTTCCATCATGAGTCTTGAAAGTACCTCAGAGGTTATCTAGATCATTCCCCTCATTTTACACCTGAAGAAATAGGTCCAGGGAAGTGAAGAGACTTGGCTGAGCTAACACAGGTAATAAACATCAGAGGTGGGTTATGAACTCAGGCCCTCTGACTTCAGACTGTGTGCTTAGCCATTGATGATGTCAAACTCAATTAGAAATAAGGGCCACTAATTCATACAAAAGGATCCCTGAGGTTGCACGCTGACTTAGTTTTAAGAAGTGTTTTGTTATCTATGTTTTACTGAGTGTTTATTTTATTCACTATTTCCCAATTACATTACATCATTTACCATCACATAATTTATTAAGAGGTGCAAAGAATACATCATGATCCCTCCATACTTATTACTTCTTGACTCTTAAAAAGTCTGAGCAAAATATTCCTTAAAAGTTCTCCACCAACAAGTGGTCCCCCATGCATAAAACCCTGCAAGGATCTTGCCTACATGGATACTCACTGCACTAACACAGACTGTAGACTCTTTGGGGTCAGTTTTGGGGCAAAATTCATTATCTGAAAAAAACTGCTGGGAAAACAGGAAAGCAGCTTGTCAGAAATTAGGTAGAGATCAACATCTCACACTGTATACCAAGATAAGTTAAAAAGGGTATATTATTTAGACATAAAGGGTGATATAAGTTAATTAAGGGAGCATGAAAAAATGTACCTCTCAAATCTATGCATAAGGGAAGAATTTATGACCAAACAAGAGACAGAAAGGATCACAAGAAGTGAAATGGATAATTTTGATCGCTGTTGTTATTATTTGTCTTTCATTCTTGAAGAGGACTAATGACATCATGAAGGTGATATCTTGACTTAGCCATGAATTGAATTTAACTAAGGCAGAGCTATGCAAAGTTGTTAACCTCACTTTCTCTTCCAGTGTTACTGGAGTCCAGTGGCAAGACAAAAGTCAAAACAACTGATGACGGACCAGGATACAGTGGGTGACCTTGGTCTTTCTAAATTAATGTCTTTCCTAGGTCTCAGTCTGTCTGAGGCAATGCCCATTCAATAACTAAGGACTAGGTAAGAATTGAGACAAAGGATAACCTAGTTTACCATCATAAAAGCACCAGTCTAGAAAGGGAAGACTCTCAGAGTTTCTTTCCAGGACAGAAAACACTTGCCATTTACACTCATTCTAAGCCATTAAAACCTAAACAATGAGCCACCTGAAATTTGGGCTGGGGACTATTACTGACCATTTAATAAAAGTGATCAAGGTTTGAAGGCATAGTCAAGTAGCTCCGTTTAAATCACAATGGGGTTTTTAAAAGCCTGTTTTTTCAGAGCTACGTTTCAGGAAATCATAAATAAAAATTATGCAGGACAAAAAGAAAATTGTCCCAGTATTTTGAAAAAATAATTTTAAAAATTCTATCCCCCAAACCTCCAAATATCTTACAAAATGTAAGGACCAAAAATTATATTCCTATGGACAGAGTACCATACCATATATAAGGGTATGGTGCCCCAAAAGGAGAGAGGGACCACATGTGTCGAGGGAGGAGGAGAAGGAAGAGGAGGGAGGAAGAAGAAGCAAGAGGAGGGGGAAGAGAAAAAGGAGAAAGAGGAGGAGGAGGAAGAGGAGGAAAGGAAGAAGAAGAAATAGCAGCATTCTCCAGCTTGAATTGGCAGGATGGGTCCCCATACAGTAGCTACTACCACTCACAGATAACATGGTAAAGACAAATACAAAATGTTTTCCTAAAAATCTGGTTCCCTCCCTCCTACAAATACACACAGCATCCATGGGAGGAGGAAGCTTAAACTTAGCATAATAGCAATGAGACATATATATAATTTTGATTACATGAATCAGAAAGTTTTTACATAAAACTAATGCAAAATTAGAAGGAAAGCAAAAAAAGTTAAGAAAAAATTTTAAACAAGTTTTTCTGATAAAGGCTTCATGTATCAAATATATAGGCACCTGAGTCAAATTTATAGAAAATATGAGCCATTCCCAATTGATAAATGGTCAGAGGATATGAACAGGCAGTTTTTAGAAGAAATCAAAGTTATCTATAGTCACAGGAAAAAAATGGTCTAAATCACTATTGATTAGAGAAACGCAAATTAAAATAGCTCTGAGGTACCACTCACATCTAAAGATTGACTAACATGACAGAAAAGGGAAATGACAAATATTGGAGGGGATATGGAAAAGCAGAGACACTAATGTATTGCTACTGGAGTTGTGAACTGGTTCAACCATTCTGGAACTTTTTAGAACTATGCCCAAAGGGCCATAAAGCTGTGCGTACCCTTTGACCCAGCAATACTATTACTAGGTCTGTATTCCAAAGAGGTCAACAAAAAAGAAGAAAGAACCACATGTACAAAAATATTTGTAGGAGCTCTTTTCCTGTGGTGAAAAAGAATTGGAAATTGAGGGGATGCCCATCAATTGGGGAATGGCTGAATAAGCTGTAGTATTTAATTGTGATGGAATGCTATTGTGTTTTAAGAAATGATGAGCAGGGGTGCCTAGGTGGGGCAGTGAATAGAATACTGGCTCTGGAGTCAGGGGGACCTGAGTTCAAATCTGGCCTCAGACACTTGACACTAGTCATGTAACCTTGGGCAAGTCACTTAACCCCAATTGCCCTGATGTCCCCCCTCAAAAAAAAAGAAATGATGAGCAGAATGCTTTCAGAAAAACCTGGGAAGACCTATATGAACTGATGCAAAATGAAGTGAGCAGAACAAGGGATCACTATATAATAATAGCAATATTCTAACTATGATCAACTATGAAAGATAGCTGTTCTAATCAACATAATAATCTAAGACAATTTGAAAAGGCTCATGATGGAAAATGCTGTCCACCTCCAGAGAGAGAACTGATGAACTCTGAGTGAAAAATGAAGTATGGTTTTCATTTTCTTCATTTTTATTGCTTTTTTTTGCAACATGGCTAATATGGAAATGTTTTGCATAATTTCACATGTGTAATTGAAATCATATTGTTTACTATTTCAATGGGTAGGGGAAAGACAGGAGGGAGAAAACCGGGAGAATTCCCTCCCAATGTTAAAATAAATAACAAACTTAAATAAAACAAAATAAATAAAAATACAACAAAACATTAAAAAAAAAAAAAAGAAAGAGCTTAGGTCATCTCTATGCCATGGTAAACTGAGTAGAACTCCAGTGGAGTCTTCCATGAATATGTAAAATTTATGCAAAAACTGCTAGAAAGACAGAAAACCAGAGATAACTGTTCAACAATTCTGATTTTTTAAACAGTAAACACAAAACAGAAAGCTGTGGGCTTGCCAAAAGTGCTTTGCCACTGTCATGGAAGATATCCATCACAGTCACAGAATTTAAGAGTTCAGAGGGACTTGGGAGACACTCTAACCCAATCTGTATTTGAAAAAGAATCTTTATTATGATGTACCCAACAAGGGGTCATCCAACCTTTGCTTGAAATCTTCTAGTGAGAAAACCTATTACCCCAGGAGGCAGCTCATCCCACTTCAGCACATCATCAATCGTTAGGAAAGTTTTCCCTTTTGTCAAGTCTTTATTTGCTTCTCTGTAACTTATATTTATTGTTCCTGGCTCTGTCCCATGAGGACAAACAGAAAAAGTCAAATTCCTCTCCCATATAACATGTATTTATATATTTGAAGGCATCTCTTATGTTCTCCCTGCCCTGCCCCAGTCAAGTCTTCTCTTCTCTAGGCTAAACACCGCCAGTTTCTTTAATCGATCCTCATTTGGCATAAGCTTGAGGACCATCACCATCCTGGATACCCTCTTCTGAATGTTCTTCAATTCATCAGTTTCTGACATGTAGAACTGAACACATTACTCCAGATATGATCAAATCAATATAGAATACAGTAGGACTATAAGTTGCTTTTTTTTTTTAAAGCAACTGGGGTTAAGTAACTTGCTCAAGGTTACATGGCCAGTCATTATTTATGTGTGGGTGCTCATTTTCTGAGGCCGGAATTGATCCTGGGTCCTCCCAACTCTGGGGCCAGCGCTCTTACTCACTGTACCACCTAGCTGCCCCAGGACTTTTAAGTTTTATAGTTCTTGACAGTATACGTTCACTGTATCTTAAACTTGCATTAGCTCACTGGCTGCCAAATAATCCTCTTTATTCATACTTTATTCATTTTAGATGAACTCTTGTCCAGCCCTGCCTTATGCTTGCTAATTTGACTTTTTTGGACCCACTGTAAGACTTTATGTTTATTCTTATTACATTTCATCATATTAGATTTAGTCAGCATCCTAATCTAATGAATTGTTGTTCGATCCTGTCAATTAATGTCAGCCATCCCATCTGCAAATCTGACAAGCATGCCATCATTTACACTATTTCTCCTACACAATTCTGCATTGGCAAAGTTTCAGTTTAGTCACCCTCACCATGCGCCTTCCCAATGTCCTTTGAGTAACCTGCAAATTAAATTCTCCAGAGACTGTGACATTTCATGACACAGTCAGAGTTTTATGGGAAGAATGTTGTTTAAAAGATGGGACTTTCATTTCAGGAAAACTTTGGGCTACTGAAAACACTGCAAGAATTAGCAATGCAGCCTGTCACCTTCTTTTCAATTCTAGATTTAGTTCACTGTCCTTTGATGATGTCTGTTCAATATATGTGTGCTAATGGAGCAACTCTATAACTGCATATCATAGTTTGCATGATAAATATCCTTTATCCTTACACTTTTTCCATGTGGATGGTTAGGTTGAACTCTTTTGAGTGGCACTTATTTAGGACATTTTGCAATGCTCCAAGGCTTGAGGTAATTATGAACAATATCATCTATAAACAGGAACTTCTGACCTCATGATATATAGAGAATCTCTCTTCCATTTGGATTATACACTAGACATCCTCTACGATGGAGGCAAACACCTTGAATGAATATTCATCTTTCTTTTACACCTTACCGTATTAATAATAAGAAGGACAAACAAAGCTATTTCTATCGTTATACCTGGTGTTTCAGAAGCTATTGAAGTTTCAAAGCTATTAAAGTTAAAAATTACACTTAGAGTTTTAGGTCACTCTGTATATTTTGGTGAACCTGGTATGATTCTGAAAAAGGCACGGCCAACCACTTGTTGGGAGGAAAGACTTCAAAGTAGAATTTTGTTCTGCCAATTTTTTGACTAGAAAGAAATGCTCTTTAGTAGAATACCTTTGTTAAAGTCAGTCCATTTCCATATCATACCTTCACTTTGCATGGCCTTGATACAAATATTGATTATTCTCACAAACATTTTGTAGAAATAGAAAAATAAGCATAAGGATGGATAGTTGTCGACATTTTTTGGTTGTTTTCCTCCCTTCCTCCCTGTAAACTTTTGGTATCTTCCTCTCTTTCAGGTATCTTAAGGAGTAATTCCTCAAAGCCTTCAACATGGTATCACCTACAACACAGGCCTCCTTTTGTATCCCAGTTGCTCTTCTCATCTTTATTTTCTTTAGTAATTTCTAATTCTCACATGGTAATCTAGAATTGTGAGGTTAGAGTTATATGTGATGGGTCTACTATCATTGATGAAGAAAATAGTTAAACCTTTACAGATCTTTTCCATTTTCATCTTTTTCTTCTTATAGTTTCCTCCTTAAATGTTCTTGATATGATCTATTTTGGGGTTCTAAGATTTTTGTAAACTTGATTTTCCCTCCTTTTCTCATTGTTTTATGAATTGGTATTCTTTATAATCTTTTGACATTCTCTTCTGTAAGATTTCACAAATGAATCTGTATTTCAAACTGGTGTCTGCCTTGGCTATCAATAACTCTACTTGGCAAGCAGGTAAAGTGTTTGCCGGCAAAGATGATGTCTACACTTCTGAGGTCTCCTCATGGTGATTAGTGATTTGCATGGGTTAAGCTTTCTTAAGAAATGGTGATAGTTAATGTCTACATCTGTTCTTCTGTTGAAGAGCTTGGTTAAATAGGTCAATATATTTTGGCATTTTTATTCTTTCTTTTAATTTGTCATTGATTTTAATATTTGGTTTGGTTTTTTTTTTTGGCCTGTGCCCATCAGAAATGTCATTTATTATAGAGGTCAGAAGAGTGATCACCAGAGACAGTCACTGTGGGGGGGGAGAGGGAGCAGATCAGGGGTCCAACAATGATTGGAGGGGAGGGATTCAAGGCTGGAGGAAATAGGGGAGGGGGTTAATATTTGTTTTAAAAAGCTTATGATAAGCACACAAAGATTCAGAAATGACTCTCACATTGGCAATCAGTTATTTCCTGTCTGTGAAAACATATCTACTTTCAGTTTTGTGATATTATTTGATATTTGCTATATCCAGTAGCTTCTGATTCACTTCTTGAAGGAAGTATTCATGATTGTATGAAGCTTTAGAGTAATCCATAAGCCTTTGACCTCTCTCTTTTTTTTAACTCTTGAACCATGTTTTCCAACATAAATTTTGCGGTCTTCTCCATGCTTACACTTGCAATGAAGTTGTCACTTATTAAAGGATTTGTTCATTTACCTTGGAGTATCTTAGAGTTCTTTGTAGAATTTCCCTGCAACAGAGGCTGACACACAAGCTGCAAAGTTGCAAGTATCTTGTAATGGTTTGTTTTTGCATGTTTTTTTTTAATTTTTTTGCATGTTTTATTATGAGTACCGTAGCATGAAGTGAATAAGTATTCCATCATTTGACATTTCTTATTGCCTTTTGATGCACAATAAAGTAATTTCTCTTCATTTATTTTGCCTCTCCAAGGAGAACCTATGAACCACCTTTCTATGTAGCTGCAACTTTTTTTGTAGTTTAGTTTGGTATATATAGGAATTGTTAAGACTAGTATGATTCAGTTCCTGTAGTATAATATGTCCAATCAATGGTCACTGGATAAGGATCTCTCATCTAAGTTAGTATTTATAGCCTAAAAACAATGTAATTTTTAGCACCCTTTACTCCACTTTCCAGAACTCTAGTTACGTTGTCAAAGTAAAAGCAGTTAGTCAAGAATGCCTTGTATGCATGAACCTGCCCTGTCTCACTGTGATCACCACGTTTTCTAAATGTTCACTATCACTTTAATAAAATATTCTAAGATTTCAACAAGATTTGAAATAAATTTCACTGCCTATCGTTTACAGACTCTAGTTTCTTCCCCCCCCCCCCCCCGCCGCTTTTTGAAAGTTGAGACAAATATACTCTTCCCAAATCTCATGGCACCACTTCCACTCTATAGGATCTTTCAAGGATCTCCAACAGCGGCTCAATAAACAGCTTTTGCTTTTTTAGTACGTTGGCATAGTTAGTTTGAGTCTGGTGACTTAGATTCATCAAGGTCAGCAACATATTCTCTGGTTATCTCCCTTATCTTGAGTTACAATTTTTTGTTACCCATTTTTTCCCAGTTCTATTCAGTTTCAAAGATAATTCTTCTTGGCAAGGAAAAGAGAGCATAGTAAGGGCTGATCATGTTTACCTCTCCATTAGCTATTATCACTCTCACTGCACATGACAGTCCTTTATCCTATTTGTTCATCTTCTTTCCCCTGACATTATTAACAAATGAATTATTTGTTTTTGTTTTTCTTAGCTTTCATTTCCAGTACAATGGAACAGGGATTCCTTATTGACTCTAAACCTTAAATGCTCCTGTTTGTGGATAATATTGGGCTACCTACATCAAGCCCTGGAAAACTGTAGAATTTTCTAAAGGAGATCAACAAAAACTCAAGAATTCCGCCTAACAATCCATGAAGGAAAAACTAAATGGATGAAGAATGCATATTGTCCAGACTGTGATGTTCACTGGAATGGTCAGACTACAGAGCTGGTCCAACAGCTATCTTGGATAGATACTTAACATGGACAATGAATTGATTCCATAATTGGATAGAAGGAGGAACTTTTATTGATTGTATAAAAGAAATTGTACAATGTACAGCTTATCCCTGAAAAAAAAATATTTCAAGCCTCTCCAAGTATCCCCTCTTCCCACTCTCTCAGCTGAAGACTGAATCACATTGAGAGAGAGGGAGAGAAAGAGGGAGAGACAGACTTTATACCAAGAGCTCCCTCTTTTCCCCTTCTCCTCATCATATGTTCCTCTGTATTATCTCCCATTATCTTCTCTATTAACTCCTTCTTCACTACAGCCAATAAAGAAGTGCCCTTCTTGTCTAGGACAAACTCCCTATATGCATTCTTGATCCCATCTCCTCCAATCTTGTCTAACAGATTTCCACCTTTCCTTCCCCCACATTCCTTTCCCCCCAAACCCCATCCACCATGCTCCTTTAATCTTAAATCTTTCTTTATCTACTGGTTCCTTCCCTACTGTATAAGAATACAGCCATGTCTTTGAATATGTCTTTCATATCCTCAAAAAAAAATCCTTATTTGATCCTATAATTTCTGCTACTTATTATTCTATACTTATCCTTCCTTTCTCTGCTAAACTCCTTGAAAAAGTCAACTATACTCAATGCCTTTCCTTCCTCTCTTCTCACTCTTTTAAACCCATTAGAATCTGATTTTTTATTTCATCATTCAACTGAAAGTGCCTTTTCCAAAATTACCAATTCTCTTAATTGTCAAATCTGATGACCTTTTCCTCAGTCCTCTTATTTTTTTGAACTTTGTAAAAATTTGGTACTGTTGAACAATTTCCCCTAATGAATATTCTCTACCCCTATGGTTTTTGTGACATTTCTTTTCTCCTTGTGCTCATTCTCAGTTTCCTTTGTTGAATCTCTATCCTTGTCATGCCTCCCAAAGGTGTGTTTGCCAAGGCTCTGTCCTAGACTCCTTTCTCTTTTCACTCTCTACTACCTTCTCCACCGGTGAGCTCATCAACTTCCATGGAATGACTTAGCTCTATGATAGTGACTTCCAGATCTATATAGCCCCTCCTAGTCTCTCTTCTGAGTTCTTATCCCATATTTCCAACTGTCTATTGCACTTTTCAATCTGAATTATTACAAAGGCACATTAAACTCAACAGGTCCAAAACAGAATCCATCATCTCTTCCCATTGACTAACTTTTCCTTCTTCCAAATTTCCCTATCACTGCTGAGGGTACCATTGTCTTCTTAGTCTTCTAGGTTTGTAACCTCAGCATTCTTCTTGACTTTTCATGCTCACACACCCCATGTATCCAGTCAGCTGCCAAATCTTGCCTCATCTATTGTTATAACCTTTCCTGTATATGGCCCCTTTCTCTTTGTTCACATAGCCATCACTCTAGTTCAAGCCTTCATCACCTTTTGTCTGGATTATTACAGTCACTTTCTAACTAGCCTCCCTATTTCAGATCTGTCCTTCCCTCCAGTCCATCCTCCATACAGCTGGAAAAATAATTTTCTTACTGTGCTGGTTTACCCATGTCACTTCTTTAATTAAACTCCAGTGGCTCTCTATTAAGTCTAGAATCAAATATAATATCCTTCCTTTGCCAATGGAAACTCTTCACAACCTGGCCCCTTCATATCTTTCTAGCCTTTTTACAGTTTTGTTGTTGTTCAGTAGTTTCAGTCATGCCTGACTCTTTGTGACCCTATTTGGGGTTTTCCTGGTAAAGATGCTGGACTGTTTATCATTTTTTTCTAGCTCATTTTACAGATGAGGAAACTGAGGCAAATAAGGTTAAATGACTGGCCCAGGGTCCCACTGCCAGTAAGTGTCTGAGGCCAGATTTGAACTCAGGTCTTCCAGACTCCAGGGCTGACACTCCATCCACTGTACTACTTAGCCGCCCCTTTTATACTTTACTCTCTTCCATTTATCCTACTCTCCCATGATACTGACTTACGTGGTGTTCTGCACACACAATACTTCATCTTCCTGTTCTGTGCCTTGCGTTTACTGTCCCTTATGCCTAGAATGCTCTTCCTCCTCACCTCTGCCTCTTGACATTCCTGGTTTCTTTCAAGACTCAGTTCAAATGCTACTTTCTGCAGAAAGCCTTCCAGGTCCCCCCAGTCATTTGAGCCTTTCCTTCTAAGGGTACCTTCCATCCACTCTGTTTGTATAGTGTATGTACTTATTTACATATTACCTCCCTCTTGAGAATGTGACTACTTGAGAGTACAGGCTGTTTTTGTCTATCTGTATCATTAGCACTCAGCACAGGACCTAGGATATTAATAAATGCTTGTTGATTGATTCATTTCACATTTCATTCACAGTAAGAGTATAGATCTTCAAAGAATTAAAATTTCAGATTGTCCAAAAAGCAATGGGCTAACACATGATGGATGTATGTTACAGCATGTTACCAAAGATGCATACTGCATACAAGAAGTGGAGTTAAAGATAAAATTACATGTAAGATGGGAAAAGGTCAAAGACTACTTCTGCTGTAAAAGTAAGGACAACAGAAGGCCAGTCCACATACCACAGTGGTACATGTTAAGAGACCTAGAAAAGGTCCCCCTCTCCTAGGTCATGAAGAGACTCCAAATGGAAAAACTTTAAGGAGGAAATTGTCTTAGTCCGCAGGGCCAGCTGTATAGGCATTAATAATTTCAAAGTTTCTCCACAATGAATACACAAAGACCAAACATGGTTAGTGATCCAATGAGATAATATTTATAAAGCACTTAACACAGGGCCTTACATAGGATAGGTGTTTGATAAATGCAGATTCCTTTCTCTGCTTCCCTTGTGGGATACATTTATTATAAGGATGCACAGGATAATTCAAGTATTCATTAAATCCCTCAGAGATGCTGCAAGAGGCCCAGGTCATCTGTCTTTTAACAGTCATGAGTTTGACTTCCTATCCTCATATCTCAGGGGTCATATATGGCTTTGAACTGCCAGGATGAAGAGAAAATCCCTAGGATATAGCTCTTGCACTCAGAATGACCCATACTTCTTTGGTGCTGAGGGATTTAACGCTTTTTTTTTGCTTTTTGGAGGAGGGAAGGCAGGGCAATTGAGGTTGTGTGACTTGCCCAAGGTCACACGGCTAGTTTTTTGTGTTAAGTGTCTGAGGCTGAATTTGAACTCAGGTCCTCCTGACTCCAGGGCTGGTGCTCTATTCACTGCACCACCTAGCTCCCCTGGGATTTAACACTCTTTGAGAAGCTTGGATGGAAAAATACCAGCAGCGGCCTCCTGACCTGACAGGTCTATCTTATTGCCTGGGATGGCCACATGTAAGGCAACCTGAGGGTCTTAGGGGCTGGGAGAAACTTAAGACACAAAATCTCATCCCTGGCATCTGTGGAAGTACAAGGAAATAAATCGTTCATATCTGCCACACTGGTGTTTATGTGCTAACTACTGTTCTACATAGTCATGAACAACAGCCACAAAGGATGAGAAAGTTGTCTGGATTTTAATTTAGACCACTAACTGTAGCAAGAATCCAGACATCTGGGGGCTCACTTTGAGAAATGTTGTGTGATTTGACCAGAAGAGACTCTGGGAAGCCATTGAGAGCCCCCTGGCTTTGAA
Source organism: Gymnobelideus leadbeateri (assembly GCA_011680675.1). Taxonomy (NCBI): domain Eukaryota; kingdom Metazoa; phylum Chordata; class Mammalia; order Diprotodontia; family Petauridae; genus Gymnobelideus; species Gymnobelideus leadbeateri. Next base: position 46,425 of record WOXC01010430.1, on the reverse strand, counting down.
AACCCAGATGTTGATGCTTCCCTCTCTGGTAACTGTGATTTGGTATGGATGTAATGGTTGGGCAGTTTGGAAGCCTGCCTGCTTGATCTGTTTGTTTCTCTGTTTTGAAACTACTGTCTGTATACTTTGAAGTTTGGGATGCTGACCTTTATCCCCTTTACTAGGTAAATGATATATGTTTGATTGATTAAAGTAAGCTTGTTAACCCACTTTGAGTTGCTTTCCTTTAGAAAAGAAGATCTAAGAACCTGTGTTGGCAGCCACCTGGGGATGCTGGGGTGCTTGCTGCTACAAAATGGCGATGAAGGATGGGATCTGCTGAGTAAAAGGAAAATATGGGGGCTGGGATAATTGTTTGTTTCCCAGTTGTGGTAGCCATGATTCTGTGGAGCCAGGGAGCAGGAGAGAAGAGCGGCTTGTATACTGACTTCGCTGAGCTGAGAGCAAGGATAGTGAGCTGCCTGCATGGAGACCTGTAGAGAAGCCTGGAGCTGCTGCCTTCTGCTGGAGGAGAAGGAACCCAGGAGTTTGGAATTCAGCCACAGGACAAGATAAGGACTGTGTGGCAAAGCAGGGGCACTGAATGTGTTTCCTTGTTGCATCCCACAGTTTGGGACCCAGAGGGAGGATGGACTTGTGACTATGGTGGGTGGGGTGAAGTGCCAAGGACCCCCAAAGACCCCACATTGATTTTGTTGCCCAGACCCTTCTCTGGACTTAGAAGCAGGGGCTGGAGCAGTGAGAGGGGAAGGACAACCCCCTCCTCCCAAGAGAACTTTATTTGGACTCTTGTTTTGAATTGATGTGACAATACAACGTACTTTGTGTTTAGGGCCCAGTGGCCACTTTGGTTACTTTAGATATACCTTGAAAATATGACCTAAGAGATGTTTAGTGCTAATTCAAATGTAAATTGTCTATGCTATGGGCAAACTTAGTAAGACTTTGCTGAATAAGCGACTGATTGAGTACTTTGAGATATTGTTACTGATAAGTGACTGATTGAATTAATCAAGACTTTGCCCCATGAGTGGAAGACTTTGACCAAGTACTTTGAAACTACTGATAAGTGACTAATTGAGTTAATCAAGACTTTGCCCTATGAGTGGAAGACTTTGACCATGTACTTTGAAATTTCTGATAAGTGACTGATTGAGTTAACTTAAGAGTGACTATTTTATGATTGTTACTGATAAGTGACTGAGTTTACAGTTGCCCCATGAGTGGAAGACTTGGACTATTGTACTTTGAGATTATATTGTGTTTTTCTTATGTACCTGGAAAATGTGACCTAAGAGATGTTTTAGTGCTAATTCAAATGTAAATTGTGTATGCTATGGGCATGAAAGATCTTGGGGTGAATGTAATGGAAATGCAAATTTAAAGATCTTCCCTGCCCCTAGGCCCTTTGGCGGGCTTAAGAGACTGAGAACCTTCCCTGACTTGAAAATATACTCTGCCCCCTAATAGGCTGAATGTGGTCACATGGAGCCTGTGGTAGGAGGCTTGGTTTTCAGGAATGACCACACCTTGATGCTGTGTGATTGGGCAGTGGGTCAAGAGGGTGGTTACATTCTCTAACCCAGGAGAAAGCTATATAATCCCTGAAGTGAGGCTTTGCTTTGGGGCTCATTTTGAGAAGTGTTGTGTGATTTGAACAGATGAGACTCTGGGAAGCCTTTGAGAGCCCCCTGGCTTTGAAAACCCAGATGCTGATGCTTCCCTTTCTGGTAACTGTGATTTGGTATTGATGTAATGGTTGGGCAGTTTGGAAGCCTGCCTACTTGATCTGTTACACTTTGAAGTTCGGGGTGCTGACCTTTTCCCCCTGAACTAGGTAAATGACATATGTTTGATTGATTAAAATAAGCTTGTTAACCCCCCCCCCCCAAAAAAAAAAGAATCCAGACATCAGAAGATCACAGATTCAATGAAATGTATGTAAGGCATTTATGTTAGCTTGCTGTGGATTCAAAGCCCCCCTCACTACCACCCCCCCCCCAAGAAAAATCCTTGTTCTCAAGGAGTTTACATTCTATTGAGGGGATATAGCAAGTATACTGATAAGTAAATAACAAGGATTTGAGGAAGAAGAGGACTCTAATCAATAACTGGGGATAAAGGGAGATCAGAAAAAGCTTCTTGGAGGAAGTGGGACCTGAGCTGAGCTTGGAGGGAGGATAAGGATTCTGAGAATCAGAGGTGAGTATGGAAGACATGAGGAAAGCCTAAGTGAACATGGGGAAGTGGGAGACAGAACATTAAATTCAGTAGTCCAGCTTGGGTGGAAGTTAGAGCTACTACAAGGATGGAAATGTAGGCCAGAGTCAGATTGAAGAAGGACTTAAATGCCAGGCTAAGCATACTTAAGATAAAATAAGGAACCACTGGAGATTTTTGAGAATAGAATTGAGTTGGTCAAATCTGTACTTTACAAAGATCGTATTGACTTTTAGATGAAGGATGGGGTTGAAGAAGCAAGAGATTGGAATTGTGGATTGAGGACTAGCTGCTAAATGATTTACTTTCATCTGACAATTTTGTAAAACCTAGTATTAGCAGACCAAAATGGAAAGAAATTTTGCCAAAGCAACTGCTCTCAAATGCTTAAAAAATTCTATCCAGAAACCTTCTGGATGAACCACTGCAGAACCTGTCAAATATATTCTCTCTAAAATGAAATGAATTTTTTAGATTGTCACATACCACAACATACAGAGGAGAAGTCCTGAGAATAAAATAATGTATTTGTCAAGGAGAGGCATCATGGCATGGTAGATGAAGCGCTGGCGTTGGAGTCTTTGACACATATTAACTGTGGGACCCTCTCAATGCTTTGGCAAAGAAGACTTGTGGAGAAGATGCCAACATGCATTGGAAGGAGTTTCCTCATCCCAAAGTTCCATATATTACCGAAATGACACTCTAGTTCATGCCCCAATCTGTATTGCAATCCCAAGCTAACAAAAACACTTGACCTGGATATTAGAAGCTACTAAGAGAATCTGGCTGCCTTGAGAAAATCATTAAGATGAGATAATGGTGCATCTTGGTTGGATTCACTTGATGGGGCACTGTATGACCTATTCTTCATCACTAATGGAAAGGAAAAGAATCACAGAATAGGCTCAGTCTTATGTAGCCTACCTTGCACAGCTATGTTTAAAGTTGTAGCATGGGACTACCAGAAAATGCTTCCATTCTGTGTCAAACTCTTCCAAATCAATAGATTAGGATTACTTTAGAAAGTCTTTGCAAATTATACCCCATCAAAACCTCCCATGACAACAATCCCAGGGCACTAACTCAAGAAAATACAGACATGGGGGCAGCTAGGCTGTGCAGTGGTTAGATCACTGGCCCTGGAATTGGGAGGATCCAAGTCAAATCCAGCCTCAGACACTTAGTTGCTGTGCGACTCTGGGCAAGTCACTTAACTCTGATTGCCTCAAAAAAAAAAAAAAAAAAGAAAGAAAAGAAAATACAGAAATAAATCTGGACTTTTCTTTACAGGGGAAGAATACTAGTATACCCTGAGATGTTTCAGGCCATGTGTTAATCTGTACCAGCACAACCCCACACCTAGCCAATGACCAGTGATGATTCCAACTTGAAATCTGTTGATTAATTTTTCTATATCAATTAAGAATTTTTTTGGAGAAGGAATGAATTTAATTAAAAATGTAAGACCATTCTTTGGGAAGGCAGCAAAAAAGTATTGAATTAACAAAAAAATCAAAATTTAGATTAAAATTAAGATATGCAAAGGGGTGATGTTATCTATATTCCTGTTGTTTTGTTTATTATTCAGTCATTTCAGTACTGTCTAACTCTTAATGACCCCATTTGGTATTTTCTTGGTAAAGGACTGGAAAGGTTTGCCATTTCCTTCTCCAGCTCATTTTATAGCTGAGGAAACTGAGGCAAGCAGGGTTACATGACTTGCCCAAGGTCACACTGCTATTAAGTGTCTGAAGCCAAATTTGAACTCACAAAGATGAGACTTCTTGACTCCAGGCTTGGCACTGCAGCCACTGTACCACTTAGCTGCCCACTTAGTTCAAAATTTGGCATAAAATAATCACTTCATACAATCATAGCCAGAATAGAACTCAGAGGTCACTAATAGCACAGTGGATAGAGTGCTGGACCTGGACTCAGGAAGATCTAAGTTCAAATCCAGACTCAACCACTAGCTGAGTGGCTCTGGATGAGTCACTTATCCTCTGTCTCAGCATCCACCATGGTAACACAATGGGGTTTTTGTGAAGATCAAATATTTGTAAAAACAAAAGTATTTAGCACAATGCCTGGCACCTAGAAGATACGACATGAATTTCTTTTCCCACTGAGTTCAACCCTTTAATTTTACAGACGAGGACACTGAAGCACACAGAGCTTGGATAAATTTCCCAGGGTCACAATTAGTGTCTAAGGTGAGAAAAGAACTCTGGTCTTCTTGACTTCAAGTCCAGTGGCCTATCCTTAAAATACTTGCTGACTTGTGGATTGTCCTAGGAACAAAGGATAGAAGATAAAATTACAGTTCTTGCCTATGACCTATTTACAATTTATTGGAATGGACATGATGTAAAAGACAATAAGTGTAACAAAGTACAGATCAAGAAAAAAATGGTATAGAAAAATTTAAGGTATGCTGCTGTTTCTTTGGGGCGGCTAGGTGGCGCAGTGAGTAGAGCGCCAGCCCTAGAGTCAGAAGGACCTGAGTTCGGATCCGGCCTCAGACACTTAACACACACAAACCAAAAAAACCTAGCCGTGTGACCTTGGATAAGTTACTTAACCCCAATTGCCCTCCAAAAAAGCAAAAAGCAAAAAAACAAAAAAAAAAATTTAAGGAGAGATAGTTTTCTACCGAGGAGAGGAGAGGAGACAATTGATGTAAAACTTAAATGGGGAAATGTACAGCATTTTAACTAGCAGTCTTGGCCATGGGGCAAGCAGCACAAATTGGGCCCTTCAAACCTGCATTCGTGATCTGTAAAGAGTATCAGAATAAAATTAAGACAAATTCAGGTCAGGAGTAGAAGTTACTAAAGTGTCTCACAGATCAATGTTATTAACAGTACTCAGCGTCTAATTTTAATAAATTATTCTTATTGTAGTACATTTTTTGGACCTCTAAATTTCAGTGCTCTGGGGAAAAGCTTAAGTTGTATTGCCCTGGTTGTAGCTTCAGCAGCTTATACAACTACACAAAGGTGGGAGAGAATGCAGGACAAAATAAGAGAAATCTGTAGTAGGGAGGTAACATCAACCCATCAATCCACGAACATGTACTAAGAGCCTACTATTAAGTGTGGGGAGCTACGGATACAAAAATGCAAACGGACCTGTTTCTATAGCTCTTCTTATGGAGGGGGGAGATAGGGGACGAGGGATGGAAGTTCTCTCCATAAAAGTCCATCTTTCTAATTCTTATTCACAAAACATCTTTGATGCATCCCCTCAGTCACTGGAGACCATTCAGTGGTTGCTATGTTATCCCAGCAAGGAACATTCCCCTCCATGGAGAATCTGAGTGCACGTCTAGCTCTTTGAGAGGTGCTCCATTCTGTCAAATCAGGAGATCCCTGATTGCCTACACTATACTCTCCTCCTAGTTAAATATTTGCTGTCCCAGCAAATCCAACTGTAGTGCTGTTGGCACGTTTGCCCATATCCCCAATTCTGGACAATTCTCTTGAGGCCTAGGCAGGAGATTCAAACACTCCTTTTGAGTACTTCCTCTACTGCCTTTCATTAACCAAAAAAAAGAAGTCCACACAGCACAGTTCTTAATGACCTGAGTGCCATACAAAGGATTACAGAAAAATCCATTCTGTATAGTTCTCATATTCTTACTCTGCAGATTAATAGCTTTTTTGTGAGAGCCCATATTTACCACAGCTGGAGCTTACTCAACCCCAAATACAAACTAATGCAGATTCAAACCAAGGTCTCATAGCTTACCACCATTTGCCTTAAAGTTTGTGAAGGTCTCTCCTAATCCAAAATAATTGGGAAGGAGTAAAATGAAAATAATGCAAAGAATTAACAATAGCAAAAGGTAATTAAGAAAAGATTCTCCCCCCCACAAGCCAAATTTTCATACTTGGGGAAAGTCTAAATCTAGATAAGCTCCCAAAGCATGTGGAGTAACCTAGGGCTGATTGGAAAGAAACCTTTTGCCCTTGGGTGGGAAATCAATCTGTTCTGCATGAAAATTTTTCTTATGGGCCCGGGAACATATTTTCCCAGTGGATCCCTGCTGATACATAGGACAATCCAAGTGGAGGTCCAGATGAAAATTTCTTCAGTGGATCCTTGAAAATGCCCAGGGAATGGGGCAGGTAGGTGGTGTAGTGAATAGAGCACCTGCCCTGGAGTCAGGAGGACCTGAGTTCAAATCCAGCCTCTGACACTTGACACACTTACTAGCCGTGTAACTTTGGGCAAGTCACTTAACCCCAACTGCCCTCCAAAAAAAAAAAAATGCCTAGGGAACCCGGTAGGGTTTTCCCTGGGATTTCCAGTAGGTCACTGTAAGACAATGGGAATCAAAATGGAAGTGGAGATCACTCCACATTAGGGCAAATTTGCTAACTCAAAAGGAATCAACCTAATTGAAGAGCCACCAGAATGTGTGAAGCTCCCTAAAGGGATCTAAATTCTCTGGGTCAATTAAAAATCAACCCTTAACATCTAGGCAGAGCTCCCATGATGTGTATGTACTGTGACCCAGGGGGCATGCAAGCATCCCACAATTCTTATAGACCACTGAAAGGCTGAGGTTCATTCACAAGAGTCCACTATCCCTGATTGTGAGCCTCTAATGATCAATTACTTATAAAGGAAGTCCTCAGTCACAGGGGATCAATGAGGAGTTATTTCATCCCAGTAAAGCACATGCCTCAGTAAGAAGCAAGAGTGCCTCTGATCATCTTGTTTACAGCAACAATGAAACAGTCCTTGCCTTTGAGAAGCTTGAATTCTGTTTAAACAACATGTATAAATAAAAAAAAATACAAAATGTATGCAAAATATACATAAGGTAATTTGGGGGGGAGGGGAGGAGAAAATAGCAGCTGGGAGGGAGATCCATGTAAAAGGCACTGCTTGTTTGGAGCCTTGAAAGAAGCTAGGGATTCTAAGAAGTGGAGGAGAGAAAGAAGGGCATTATAGGCATCCCAAGGGATACTGTGCAAAATCCTAGAGATAGAATGTCTCCTATGAGGAGCAACAAGGAAGCCAGTTTGGCTGGATCCGAGAATATGGAAATGGGGAGCAAAGCGTAAGTCTGTTAGGTGTGACATGGATGGGTCTATGATTTAAGAATATCAATTTGGCAACTCTGTAGAAGATGAATTAGAAAGAAAAAATACTGAAGGCAATTAGGAAGCTATCACAATAGTTCAGGAGGGAGGCAGTGAGGGCCTGAACTAGGTTAGAAGCTGAGATTTAAAAAAAAGGGGGGGGGGTCCTTAACAGGGAGATAACAAACTGAAGACCAGGAGACTTCATTTACAGGATAATAAAAAGGTGGTTTATCAGGGAAGGAGGCATTTTGGGGAGTAGCAGTAAATTAGGGATGAGGCAAGAACAAAAGAAAAAGGTTTCAAGATCCAAGAAAATCACTTTGGAACTATGTTAGTGCCTTGCACATTGTAGGCATTCAATGAATAATTTTTATTTGATAGAAAAAAATTTGTTGTTGTTGTTCAGTCGTTTCAGTTGTATCTGACTCTTCATGAACCCATGTGGGGTTTTCTTGGCAGAGATACTGGAGTGATTTGCCACTTCCTTCTCGAATTCATTTTACAGATGAGGAATTGAGGCAAACAGGGTTAAGTGACTTGCCCAGGGTCACATATCTACTAAGGGTCTGAGGCTGGATTTGAACTTGGGAAATGAGTCTGTCTGACTTTAGGCCTGTCATTCTATCCACCACACCACCTAGTTGCCCTTGAAATAAGATTTAATCCTTAATAAATGTTTTTAAAATTAAATAACTAAATAGTTAGAAATTGAGTCCTTCACTCTTTTTCCCTTTTTAAAGTTGGCTGAAATAGGAAAGATTATGTTGTAAAAGAATGGAGAAAATAAGGAATCAAGATCAGGTATAATGTTTGTATCCAACCCAACCCCCAGATATTATACCTGCATCTAATCAGGAATCCATTAAAAACAAAATTACTCTTGAGCATATCCAAATAACATCTTGTCTCTTTGGCTAGGTCATTTGAACCTCTGAAGGTCAGGAACCATCACCCACAACACACCTGAATTTTGTGAGGGCCCCTTATCTACCAAAGCTGGTCAGCCTAAATTGTATCTAATTAAGGCATTACTGTCTCCAATTGGCTGGCTCCACATATGTCTGTTCCCCCTTGTTCCTTTCTAGAAGAGCCTACTTTTAGCTCTATTTTGAGCTTTTTAAAAATTTTGAACTTAATACAGTTTTCTAATCATATTAGGTGCTGGGAGCTTTTTGTTCATGTGGTCTTCTTGAATCATATATTGATCTTTTTAGAGTTTTACCAAGGGTGTACTGGAGCCAGCTCCAATGGACTTGAGAGAGTCCAATGTTAAATTTTCAGTGTGAGCATTTACCCTCAGAAATCATCAAAATGATAACAATCAAGGCTTGGGTTATCTTATGTTGATTATCTAGACTTAAGAAAGTGATGAATAAAATGTTAATGCACATTATACTTTAAAGATTGTCTTGTGTAGATTTTTTGGGGGGGAGGAGGGAGCCACTTCTTAAACATTTATTCACCAGCATAACACTGGCTTCAATACATCTTTCCTATTACCTTATACACTCACTTACACACGAGTAACTTGAATATAACTACAGATCCATGAAGAGATGCACAAATTACCTTGATGAGGTAAAGAAGGCTAGGATCAGCCATAATTACAACATCCTTCTTTCCCTTGCTAAATTTTTTTTGGTGATTTTTAAAAATCATTTACGAGAAAACTCATTGGTGGGGAGCACTTCTTACCAGTGAAGTTATATTCTTTTCTGCTTCCCTCTGTACGCTTTGTTTTTCTTTTTTATTTTCATTTATTTATTTAATTTTAATTTATGGAATAAAACAAGCATTTCCATAACACAGTATAATAAAAAAGATGTTCACACATGAAACTACAAATCTAATATATACAACTTGCTATTACTTTTAAGTTTATAATAAAGTTGCCATGTAATTTTTTTCCCTCTCCTCCAGAGATGGCTACCATTAGATACAAATGTGTATATGTGTGTGTGTGTGTGTGTGTGTGTGTGTGTGTATATATATATATATATATATGTATGTATGTATGTATGTAGTATGTATACATACACACGTAAAATCATTCTATACATACTTCCATTTAGCAGTTCTTTCTCTGGAAGCAGATAGAGTCTTCCTTCATATGTCTTTTGTAGTTAATTTGGGTATTTATAATAGTCAAAATGACTTATTCACTCAAAGTCATTCTTAAAACAATATTGTTGTTGTTGTATACAAATATTCTCTTGGTTCTGCTCATTTCACTCTTCATTATTTCGTGCAAGTCTATCCATGTTTTTCTAAGATCATCAAGTTTGCTCTTTGTAAAAGACATGTAGCCTAGCATCTGGTCTCCTAATCTAGATTGTTTTTAATTTTTGCAGCTTTCTTCAAAATGGGGAAGAGCTCACATTTAGTAATTTATCAAAATAAAAGACTAAAAATGGATATTTCCCTATACTACTATTTGCTTCTACTAGTCCTACTTCCCTATACTACTACCACTTGTAAAAACAGTGGAATGCAAGTCTTTCTTGGACACATTTCAAGGGAATTTAGTAACATAAATACTAAAGAATCTTATTATAAAGCAACCCCAGGGAATGGACCTGAATTAGAGTTAGCATATATTTAACCATATTGTTGGCATACAAAGACTCCCAACATGAAGGGTGACTTCAGTCCCTGCTTCTTATATTACCTTCACAAATACTTAAATAAATTTTCCATTTCTCCCCTCTCAATCAGATTCTGTAGTGAAAGAGTTACTGAACGTGAAGCAAAAGTAGTTTGAGGTTAGTTTCTTATTCATCCAAGATGTCTAGATTTTGGAGAGTACAAATAGTGTGTCTAACTGGTAAGCAAACATTTTCATTAAGTCAATGAAAAAAATCTTAAATACTCATTTATTTCTTTGAAGGAAACACAGAAATCAACAAAATGGAATATCTATACTCATACTCTGAATCTTTCAGACATGAAAGAGATTAACTATGCTTAAATGTATTTCTCCACACACCACTCAAATACTAAAAATAACTTCAAGTAAAAGTGGAATATAGTTGTTAAATGCTTATTTAAATAAGTCCTACTCCAACTTCTTGTATTTTCTCGGTAGTTTCCTTAGTTTTGTCATCTCTCAAATGAGAATAACAAGCACTCTGGTGGCGAGGATTAAAATAAAAAAAAAGAGTAGTTAGTTGGAAAGACATGTATAGTAAAACTGACCAAAATTCCAACTCATAAATAGCTGAATTTTTTGTTTTTGTTTTTCCTCTTTTCTACAAATTGCAAAAAAGCAAGCTGATAGCAGGTTGTTTTAATAAGATAAAAACAACAAAAACTAAACTGCATATTCAGTACAGTCCAATGACATTTATTATTATTTTTTGCTTTTTGGAGGGCAATTGGGGTTAAGTAACTTGCCCAATGTCACACAACTAGGTTTTTGTTTGTGTGTGCATTAAGTGTCTGAGGCCGGATCCTAACTCAGGTCCTTCTGACTCCAGGACCAACGCTCTACTCACTGCACCACCTAGCCACCCCCAGTCCAATGACATTTAAATATACATCCATAATACTAAAAATCAAAATTGATTTTCTAAGTGATAACCCCGAGAACCAGAAAAAAATATGAATCACAGAAAAAATGTGTGTGAGTGTGTGTGTGTGTGTGTGTGTGTGAGTGTGTGTAACTCAAGACAGGGAGATGTACTTATACATTCTAGGAATATTTCTAATATAAAAAGGGTTTGTGTTTTGTAATACTTCTTTCTATAAGTTAATGGATCTGTGTTCTCATCAATATGGGTACTCCTTCTAATAATGATAATAAAACAGCCAACATTTATATAGCTCTTGCTATACACCTGGTACTGTGCTAAGAACTTTACAATTATTATTCATTTGCTCCTCACAACAACTCTGGGATGAAGGTGCTACTATTAAACTCCATTTTTACAGATGAGATAACTAAGGTTAAATTACTTGCCCATGATCATACAAGTAGGAAATGTCTGAGGCCAGATTTGAAATCAAGACTTCCAGGTCTAGGCCCAGTACTCTAACCACCATGCCACCAGTGCTATACATCTGTGCTTTCTCACCCTGAGAGACTCTTGGTTCATGTCCTCCTATCAGCCTTCCATAGGGGATTCACCCAACAATCCAGAGACCTCTCTCTAGATTTCTTCATATTCTATATTTACCACAGGAGCACGTGGTTCTCCAGGCATTCTATTTAACCAAAATTTTAGCAAATGCTTTACAAATGCTAACATTCATAGCAAATTATTATAGCCATAACTTTCCAGGATAAGTTCTCAAAGAAAAAATGTTAATGAGAAACAAAACTCACTTATTGCTATAACATTATCACTTTTCTCAGTTTTAAAAATCTATAAGTTCTTTCCACTCCAGTTTGTATAAGAAAAAAATTGCCCTATCTATAAATCTCAGAAACATCCTAACGAACATCATGTGGAAGTTAATATAGATAATTAAGCAGCTAGCTGGCACAATGGATAGAGCACCAAGCCTGGAATCAGGAAGACCTGAGTTCAAATAGAGCCTCAAACATTTATTAGTTGTGTGACCCTGGGCAAGTCACTTAACCCTGTTTGCCTCAGTTTCCACATCTATAAAATGAGCTGGAGAAGGAAATGCTGAGCCACTAAAGTATCTTTGCCAAGAAAGCCTCAAATGGTGTCATAAAGACTTGGACATGACTGAGACATCTGAACAATAAGCTTATGCCATGCCCAGGTTTCATTTTCTGAAGTCCTCCCAGTAGACATAAACACAGTTGAACATCCTTTCTTAGAAAGATCAGGTCCTTTGTTCTTTGAAATTCTAGGCTCCATGATGGAGTTCAGAGAGGTCTTGGTCATAGAAAATCCCTACTTTATTGCATGACATTTAAGTGAGACTCAGAAAAAATATTTCATCTGTAACAAAAGGCAAACTAGTTGACAGTTCTTCCTGAGAATATAGAATCATAGAATCATTAATTTTTTTTAACAGCTTATTAATACAGTATTTATTTGTCTTCCCTCTGTCAAACCCTGAGCCCATGGCTTTCCCCAGGGCTGCCTGGTAAGATGGAGGTGGAGGTATACACAGGCTGGAAGAGCATGGAAGGACCAGGAGGATGAGAAGGAACATTCAGAAACGTAGGGGGATAGAAATGGCTCCCTCACACGGCGAAGAGGATGAGGAAGGCCACCATCAGGCAAAAGAGCCCCATGGCCTCAGACAGGGCAAAGCCCAGGATGGCATAGGAAAAAAGCTGCTGCTTCAGGGAGGGGTTCCTGGCATAACCGATGATGAGACTTCCAAACACAGTCCCAATCCCAGCTCCAGAGCCTGCCACCCCCACAGTGGCAGCCCCAGCCCCAATAAACTTGGATGCTGTGTCAACGTCCCTTGAGACGGCACTGGTTTGGAATCCACATCTAGGGACAAGAGAGGTCAAGGGACTTGATGCTGCCAAAATGCTGAGGTTCTCATCTGTCAGAACCTCTGGCCGTTTTAGTACCACTGCAGACAGCGGTCTACTCAGCAGCTGGGAGCTGCTCCTCACAAGGCAGGGGTAGAGATGGACTTGGCGCAGGCGTACATTCTCAGGGGGTGAGGGGCAAAGCTGAAGAGCTGCCGGCAGAACAGAAGAGACAGAGCTAGAATCATTAATTTTAAAGCCATAAGGGACCTTAGCAATCAGCTAATCCAATTCTTTCATTTTAGAGCTAAGGTAACTGAGGTCTGGGGAAGTTACCCAAGGGCAATCAGGTATTAAGTTAGAACAGGGATTCAAATTCAGGTCCACTGATTATAGCTCCTGTGTTCTTCCCAATGTATTATACTATTTCCCACTGACAGATAGCAATAGGTTTTAGAGACAGATGCTTCATCATCTCTTTTTATTCCTAAAATGGTCCTCCTGCCCAGTTTGTTCTTTTCCTGTTTCTTTTGGCTTTCATTCACTCCCTCCTATCCCCTCAAGTCTCTATCCTAATTTCTTTCTTTCTTTCTTTCTTTTTTTTTTTTTAAAGCAATTGGGGTTAAGTAACTTGCTCAAGGTTACATGGCTAGTCATTTGATTTATGCGTGGGTGCTCATTTTCTGAGGCCGGATCTGATCTCGGGTCATCCAAACTCCGAGGCCGGCGCTCTTACTCACTGCCACCTAGCCGCCCCTTTAGGGCAATTGGGGTTAAGTAACTTGCCCAAGGTTACACGGCTAGGTTTTTGTTTGTGCGGATTAAGTGTCGGAGGCTGGCTCCGAACTCAGGGCCTTCTGATTCCAGGGCCGGCACTCTATTCACTGCGCCACCTAGCCGCCCCTCTTTCTTTTTTTTTTTAACATTCCCTTCTTTTTTTTTTGGAGGGCAATTGGGATTAAGTAACTTGCGCAAGGTCACATGGCTAGGCTTTTTTTTTTTTTGTACGTTAAGTGTCTGAGGCCGGATCTGAACTCAGGTCCTTCTGACTCCAGGGCCAACACTCTACTCAATGTGCCACCTAGCCGCCCCAACATTCTCTTCTAATCATTCTCAAATCCCATTACCTCCTCCTTCCTGTTCTGTGTTTCATCCTTAGAGCTCTTAGAGCATGTGTTTGAATCCTTCTCTTCCTACTGACAGAAATATTGGGCAAAGAACTGTCTCATTTGCTTTCTGAAAAGCCTTTACCATCTTAGAGAGGAGTAAATCTTCCTCATGTAGGCTCCCAAACACTATAGGTCCTAGTTGGATAGTAGTTAAATCTTCCTACCTTCACAAAAGAGGCAGAATAAATATTACCCTAGAATGCTAGGTCATTAGAGTTCACTTTCTGGGTCTATGATGAAGAAAGACTCCTCCTTCCCTGGTCCCATTATCTATTACTATGGTTCATCACTCCTTAGCCTCTTGTTGGCCACTGAGTATCTATGCAAACTTCAATGGCTTTGTGCCTTATAATATCAGACTTACTCCATTACCTTCAGGTCTGGCCAGCTTGATCTGACTCTTATGTTTTATAGGCTTATAATGACTTAATCTGGAGCTTCAGGCGATGCTGAAAGAAAGCTGAGGAAGCAGGATAATTGCTATGTCATTGAAGTTAGAGAGATAATAAAAAGTAGGATGGTTATCAACAGGCATAGTCTTTTTAGGCTTAAAGATGGTGGGTGAGCTTTTGGTCTGTCTGAAAAGAAACAGGCTGGCATTTTACTTATGAGGTAGATCAGTAGATTTACAGCATCCTAAATTCAATGAGTCTTGCCTGTACCAATACAAGCACTAGTCTCACTGTGAATTTTTTTTTTTGCTTTTTGGAGGGCAATTGGTGTTAAGCAACTTGCCCAAGGTCACATGGCTAGTAAGTGTGTCAAGTGTCTGAGGTCGGATTTGAACTCAGGTTCTCCTGACTCTAGGGTCCAGAGCTCTATTCACTATGCCACCTAGCCGCCCCTCACTGTGAATTTTAACCAGAGGAAGCCAACTCTGTTTTCCACAGCCTAGGATAAGGGAAGGATGAATGATCTGTCCTAAAGGCACTATACTCTGGTTATATAAAGCAGATGAAGGTCACCTTCCCTGATGTTATATCACTTATGCAGAAGAGCAACCAGTGTAAGAGATGGAGGTAGCTGGAAAGCCCACCTTCAGAAGGTCCACTCAGATTCCTCAGTACAGCTTTGGCCACGTACCTTCTTCTGACCTTGTGCTGCTGGGGTTATACAGAGGGACAGAAGAATGAGGAACAACCTTATTCCATTTACTGGATATGCGAGAAGGAATCAACTGGATCTGTAGCATAACTTGACTAACTATAGCCTATTTTCTAATATACTGTCATTAAAAATTCAGTGCCTCCATGGATCACTGTTTTCTGACCAGTAATAATTTTAACACAAGCTGGTTAATAGATATTCTCTTGTACTAATTAGAATGCTTGTGGTGGGAGATCTTCCTATTATTATGGGACTATCATTGACAGCAGAAAAAGAGGAAGGAGAGAACAAGCATTTGTTAATTACTTACTATGTGCCAGGTGCTGTGCTAAATATCTTACAAATATTACCTTATTTGATACAACCAATCCAGGAGGTAGGCACTATCATTATTCTTATTTTTACAGTTGAGGAAATTGAGGCAGACAAAGGTTAAGTAATTTGTCCATGGTCACAAAATGAATGAGTGTCTAAGAGCACATTTGAGAAAAAATGTGTTTTATATCATTCACTGACTCTGCCTACTCAAGAGAAGAGTAAGAGCTGTTAAACTCAAGTCCGAAGTAAGACTCAAAAATTTTAGTTCTTGTTTGTTCTTGTTTCATTTATATGGAAATATCCTGGATAGATAAGCTGCTTATATATTTCAGTTCTTCATATATAAACTGGAGAGGGTGTGTTCTAAATGGACACAAGTCTAACAGGAGTGGACAGGGTGTTGGACTTGGGCCTAGGTTCAGATCTTAACTCACACATATACTAGCTGTGTGTTCTTGGGGAAGCCAATTAACTTTTCTGGGGCCTCTGTTTCCTTATTTATAAAATGAGGGAGTTGGACTTAATGACCTCTAAGATCCCTGCCAAGATCTAAATTTATGTTGTTGTATACTTGGAATGGGATATCTGTGAAAAAACAAGCATGCTATATTCAAGTATCCTCAAGATTAGGACAAAACAATATTCCTTTGCCCCCCTACCCTTTTGCCTGTCTAATCACAACCACCACTTAAATGTAAGGGGGACGGGTACCTACGATGGTAGAAATGCTGGGCAGAGGTCAGCAGCACTCTCCTTCCAGGTCCTTTTTGCTGAGAAGCAAGATGGGAATTAAAGAGACAAAGAGAAAGGGATGTAACTGTTTATTCCTAGCCATAGAGAAAGACTCAGCTTTTGATTATGTATATTTGGGGGGAGAGGGAGAGAAGAGGAAGTTACTGTTGCCCACCATGGAATCAGCCCCATAGACTGAAAAGTAAGATGAAAGACAGGCTTTAAATACCCATCTAAGATCATTTATGAGTCAAGGTTGTACAGTAGAAATGGAAAAAAGCTTAAATCTCAAAGAACAAGTAAAAGTAAAAATGTGCCTTTGACCTTTGAGATGATTTAGTATCTACTACCACTTATTTTCTGTCCTTTGAAGACAGAATATATAATTTACTAGATATTAACTACTTATCTGGCCATACTGACAAAGAGGGCATATAACAATTCAATTTAATTCACCGGACATGTTAGGCATCCCAATTTCCAGGGAGAGAGAATTAATTTAAAGGACACTGTACTAAGCACTGGGGGAGATATTCAGATACTAAATCCAAGTTCTTTCACATTTGGAAATTAAATGCAGTCTAAGTTAGGGAGAAAAACCATTACCTCACTCTTTTTTTTTAAATGGAGGGGGGAAGGCAAAGCAATTGGGGTTAAGTGACTTGCCCGAGGTCACACACATGTCAAATGTCTGAGGTCAAATTTGAACTCAGGTCTTCCCGACTCCAGGGCTGGTGCTCTATTCACTGCACCACCTAGCTGACCCCATTACCTCACTCTTACAAGAGACTCAGGGGAAGGAAGTGAAAGAGAAGGAATACAGCTTCACTGGCAAAGTATGTTCCTCACCAGAGATTTGTCTCATAAATGGTAAAAATCCAAAATTTATGAGAAAAATATTCATTAAGTACTAGTGGACACAAAAAGATGCTAATTAATAGGAGATATATGTCAAATGCATTTAAATACTATACAAAGTAGAATATGATTAAATTAAATCTATTTATTAGATTTCTGCTATATACAAGGCATTGTGCTAGACATTAGAGATACAAAGGCAAAAAATCAAAAAATGCCTGACCTGGAAAGAACTTGCTTAAGAAATGGTACCTGAGCTAAGCCTTAACAGACAGCTTTTAGGATTCTAAAGGGTGGGGGTGAAAGGAGAGTACATTCCAGTCATGGGGGCAGCCCATGCAAAGGTACAGTGATGGGAGATCAGATGTCAAAATTACAAGCATCTATACAGGCTGAGAATTATGGTCTCCCAGGACTTGCTGAATCCAGGCTGGAGCAAACACTGTGGAGGATAAGCATAACTAGACCAAGGTGACTGCTAACCAAGTTCCTTTCACATGAGATCCTTGGTGTTAAATTCTTATTTAAGTGACACCCCTTTCCCTAAAAGGAATGAAGTTTTTCTTCTCTCATAGGAGTGTGGACCTGTGCTGAGCAATCTCGTAGGCACCTGGAGCCAAAGGAACAATTCCAGGGAGTTGGGGTAGCTTATGGCCATCTTGAGACAGCTCATCCATCTCTACCTTCATATCTCCCAGGCATACTCCTCTGAATGTCTTCCTTATGCCCCAGAAAACTCTTCATCCTGGAGGATCACTCTAACACCATCTCATCAGAATCCTCTGCCCCTGAGGCTTCTCCCTCTAATCAGAGGAATAAATTTTCCAGGCCAGCCATCTCTTCTTTTCCCACTTAGTTGCACTCTCATGGACTTCTCCATCATTCCTTTGCTCCAGGTACACTGTTTCCCTTGCAAACCCCCCCCACCCCCCCACCCCCCGGCCCTGCCCACTTCGACTTGCTCTATGGACTGTCTTTCCCATTAGAATGTTAAGTTCCTTGAGGGCAAGGGACTGTCTTTCTTTTTTGCTTGTATTTATATTCCTAGTACTTAGCACAGTGCCAGTAACAGAGTACTTAGTGTTTGTTACCTGACTGACTTACTATTTCTTTGTATATTTTCATAAAGCCCATGCAAGCAAACCAACCTTGAGTATGCTTCATTTGTCAGTCCTTGAGAATCTTGAAGCCAGCAGTTCCTACCAAAATGGCCAAGTTGAGCATACAGCAATCAGGGTGATTAAGCTGGAACAGAAAATGCAAGAAGGGGAAGAAATAAGTGTGGAAAGTTAGGCTGGAACCAGACAAAGGATGGGGGTGGGGTAAGGGAAGATTTAAATGTTAAAATGAGGAATTTATACTTTATCCAAGAGGCAACAGAGAGCCACAGAAGATTTATGAGGACAATGTCATGGTCAGACCTGTGCCTTAGAAATATTATTTTGACAGTTGTGTGGAGGATAGTTTGAAAAGAAGAAAGACAGAGGCAGGGAGATCAATTATAAGAGAGTATTTCGATAGTACAGGGTAATAGGTGATGGAAATGTGAACCAGGGTAGTAGATAGTGAATAGAGAGAAGAGGATGTAAACAAGAAGGATATTGTAGAAGTAGAATCAAGACTTTGCAACTGACTGGATAGGAGGGATAGGGGAAAAGAGAGGCATGTACCATTCAGGCTGCTAACCTGGGTTACTGAAAGCATACTGGTGGCCTCATCAGAAACAGGGAGGTTTGGAGGAAGACAATTTGGGGAGGGAAGGAATGAGCTGATTTTTGACCTGTTGCATTTGAGATGGTAAAATGACAGGCATGTTGAAATATCCAGAAGTTGACTGATGATGTGGGGCTGGAGCTCATTATAGAGATTAGAGAGCTAGGCTTAGGAGTCACTTACAAAGAAATGGTAGTTGAACACATGAGAGCAGATGAGATCACCAAGAGAGCAATTGTAGAGAGAGAAGATGCCTCTGGACAGTCTTAGGGGCTGCCCATGCTTAGAAGGCTGGGGATAGATGATAATCCAGTAAAGACTGAGAAGGAGTAGTGAGACAGGTGGCTGAAACAGTGGGACACAACAGTGTCACACACCCCAAGGGCAGAGAGAGTATCCAGAAGGAGAGGGTGGTTAACAGTGTCAAAAGTTGTCAAGAGGTCAAGGGTGGTAAGAACTGAGAAAATGCCACTGGATTTAGCAGTTAAGAGATGGCTTGTAACTTTGGACAGAGTAGTTCCTTTAAGTCATGGAGTGGAAAGTCAAATTGCAAAGGCTATCATCAGCAAGGGCAAGTAAGTGGGAGGCAATGAGACTAGGTGTTTTGGGGGGTTTTTTGGTATGTGAAAAATAGAATTAATATAGGATAATAATATTAATAGGATAACATTAATATTAATAATATGAATAAATAATATTTTAGTATAATAATGAAATCTATGTAGTACTTTGAAAATTACAAAGTACTTTATATACATTATTTTATTTATGCTTCCCAACAGTCCTGTAAGGTAGATAGTACAATTATTACTAACCCTCTTTCACAGATGAGTAAACCCAGGCTTGGAGAATTTATGTAACTTTCTCATGGTCACAGAACTACAAAGTGTCAGAGATGCGGTTTGAATGCAGGTTTTCTTAACTTCTACCATCCCCTTTCTGGATGATAGCTCAGGGGATGGTAGAAAAGAGAGGTTTTTTTTTTTTTTGTTTTTGTTTTTTTTAAGGATGGGGCAGATTTGTTTACAGACAATACAGAAAGAGCTAGTAAATAAGGGGAAATTGAAGATGAAAGATAAATGAGATTATTCGAGGCGCAAAATACTAGGAAAGATGGCAAGGAATAAGATAAAGTAGTGGCACTGGTCTTGGCAGGGGAAGGATCATTTTGTTTTCAGAAATTGTAACGAGGAGAAGAGAACAGGGCAATGACATAGAGGAATTTTGAGGCATGGAGTAAAAAGGGAAAAAAAGGCAAAGGTTGAGAATACTTTCATCTGAGAGAGATCAGGGGAGGCTTCATGGAGAAGGTGGCAACTTAAGATGGCTCTGGGAGTATGAGTAGTAAGCAGTGAAGCACAATCAGTTTTAGATATGTTGGGAACTAAGTGGAACTTCAGGATGAAGGTGTTTCCTTTTATTGTAGAAGCCTGTTCATCTATCCAATAATATTATGATTAATTTCAATTATTATTATATTAAAAAAAACTCCTTGGGATTGTTTAAAATAAGACAGGTTTTCTAATATACTGCTACAATATTTTAAGAAACAAACACTAATCACAGAATAGGTTATCTTCTTTCCCAGTGCACAATTATCTCAAACAGCATATTTTCAGTGTTTTCCTGATTCCAGTTTTAAATTACCCAAACTACAGGTTTGTACCACTTCCTTCAGGAGATGATCCAGTAAGCAAGGAAACACAGTATACTTCCCTTATTTTCTCTCATACCCGATACATTTAACAGAATTGTAAATGTATTTCTTTCTCTTTTCTACCCTCTATTTATCCTTTATTAATGGAGGTCAAGATTTGCTAAGGTATCTGCCAGGGGAAAAAAAAGTCCTTGAAAAACATTAAGACTTTCCTTAGGAAAATATATATCCCATTGCTTCCATAACTTCTAGTTTACACCCTAAGTAATTCCTTTCCCACTTTGGCGATTTGACCTTTCAGATATTTATAGATGGTTAGCATATCCCCTAAGTCTTCATTTGGCCAAGCTAAATATATTTAAGACTTTTTAGCTTGTCAGTTAAAAAATACCGATTTCTAGTATTCCAATTAGATGTAGCAATCATTTTCACTTTTTGTTGAAATTCAAATTCTTGATTACAACAATTGTATTTTGTTAAGCATAATTAATTAATGTTTCATTAGTTTATAAATAACACTTTTTAAGAATGGCACTTGAGGCTGTGACAAGAGAAGAATCAAATCTGATCAAAGTGTTTCTAGGTATGTTTTTCTTCAATGTCAGAACTTTGTCCTATTCACATCATGTCTTTAAATGCTGCTACAAATTATGAATTTCCTCCCCAAATTGGCATTAAATCATATCTGTAATTAGACTCTTTAAGTTAAAATTTAAAATTAATAGATATTCTAATTTGCATTCAGTTGACAAGAAAATAGTCTTGATAGGAATTAGAAATATTGTTGGAATCATTGCTCTCGAAGTGGAAGATACCTCCAAATCCATCTCGTTCAACTCCCCCATCTTACAAATGAGAAAACTGACATCAAAGGACTTGCCTCAAATCAGGTGACATTTGAACCCAGATCTTGATTCAAAAGCCTTTCTCTGGCCTCACCAATTTAACCTTATTTCAAAAGTTCTTCTACCATGAAAATAAATTATTAACATGCTCATCAGTGAAATATTTTTTTTTCTTTTTGGAGGGGGGAGGGCAGGGCAACTAGGGTTAAAGTGACATGCCCAAGGTCACATGGCTAGTAAGTGTTAAGTGTCTGAGGCCAGATGTGAACTCGGGACCTCCTGACTCCAGAGCCGGTGCTCTATTCACTGTGCCACCTAGCACCCCCAATAATTCTTTCTAGTAGTTCTGCAAATTATTACCTAAAGCTAAAACTTTCTAGAACTACAGCTAGTGGGACTGCATTAAAAGCTCTAAGTGGGCTATTAGGATTTTTTGCTTATCTAAATATTTCCTTATAGATATAAAAATATACTATGTTCTCCCAGCTTAATTTCAAAACAAATGTTCAAATTTTTAACAAACAGAAGATAGTTTTGTTATTGACCTTAACTTAAAATAAGTCTGTTGTTGAGTTGTTTCAGTTGTGTCTGACTCTTTGTGACCCCATTTAGGGTTTTTTTGGCAGAGATACTGAAGTGGTTCACCATTTCTTTTTCCAACTTATTTTATAAATAAGGAAACTTAGGCAAACTGGGTTAAGTGACTTGCCCAAGGTCATACAGCTTTAAGTGTCTGAGGTCACATTTGAATTCAGGAAGATGAGTCTGATTCCAAGCCCAATGCTCTACCCACTCATTGTACCACCTAGCTGCCTCCAAAAATACAGCCTAGAAAAGCTTTTGTGAAGGGATGAAACAATGATGAATGAATTAGAGAAACACAAAAATGTCACCCAGCAGACAATAAGCTAAGTAGATTTCTCTAAGAGCTGAAACAGGAATGAGATATATTTTCTGAATAGCTAAGGAGCAAATCATATGGTCTGAAAATGTGATTGAAACATCTTTCTCATAAAATGTACTAGCCAAATAAAAGGCACACTTGCCTTTTAATTCAGAAGCTACATTAAATGTTTTCAAGGAATTTCGTTCGGTGTCCACTAGGAAAAAAATAAAACGATGTGATGTGGATTAGTAGGAAAGCTGCAGTTGAAGTTCATTATTTAGGCTATGGTGAGATGAGAAAGTAAAAATCGATGCCTTGTATAGGAAATATTTTCATTGTTAGAAAATAGTTCATCAGAAACACAGAGGTTTATATGCAGAATATTTTAAGTACAAGTTCTATTAATTATTGCTTTGGATCAGTATGTGCCAAGAGAGAAAACGTGAAGCCTCTGTAAATGGTTAGCACTAATATGAATTATATACAAAGAAAATTTCCTTTGGAAAATTCCTAGGTTCAGATTTGTGCTCTTTAGGTCTTGGGACAATCATCACACACACACACACACACACACACACACACACACACACACACACACACACTGAAACTATTACAATCCAAATATTACTGAAAAAAGTGTCTCAACCAAAAAAATTAATATTTCTCTCATAATAATCCAAAACAGTAGTTCTTGACATGTGTGGGGAATAAAGGGGTGTGTGTGATGGTTTGTAGTCTGATGATACCTATGGATCCTTTCTCAGAATAATATTTTTAAGTGTTTAAAATAGATGCCCAGTGGAGAGAGCTCTAGACTTGGAGACAGAAGACCTAAATTTGGACACTTTCTAGCTGGATGAACCTGAGAACATCGCTTAATAATTTCAAACTCAGTTTTCTCATCTGAGGATAATAATCTTATCTCCCAATGCTTCAGAAGATCAAACGATTTTGTAAAGTGCTTTGTAAACTTTAATGCGCAATGTAAAAGTTAGCTATTATTATTAAAATACATAGGATTAAAAGGGAACCAATTATATTGAAATAAAGATGTAGTATTTTCCTCTTCCAAGTTCACAGACCTCTTGAAATCTACCCCTGATCTAAATCCATGTAATCATCCATAGCATAAAGAGAATGAAGCAATTAAAAAAGTTATCTGGAACTTCATAAACAGATTAAAAAGTTGTGGGGAATCAAAATCAGGATATTTAGCAACATTTAAAGTATGGTGATTTTCTCCATTTCTTTGGATTATGATTAAGAAAATGGCAGGTACAAAATTATAGAAATTATTGCCATTTCTTTTCATATTATGCTTTGGAAGATGCAGAAGTGATATACAACTAGGTCCTCATTTAGTATGAACAAGGAATCCCCTGAAGTGATGATTGCATGTATCAAATTCACATTATTTGAAGTTATAAATATATAAAATGTGGTAACTGGTTCCAGCCCAATGGAAATATGCAGTGTGAGTTCAAATAGTGCCACCATTTCAGAGGGATTCATCATCTATCCTAATAGGGACCTAACTATATATAGTTCTAGGTATAGAACTTTGTTGTTTTTTTTTTCCACAACTTGAAGAATAAGTCTGAAACTTCATTGTTATAATGGGTCCTTTACCTATCTACACACACACACACACACACACACACACACAGTACTAAAGTGATAAAAGAAGCCGAAATTGTAAAATTACACATACTCTATGTTCGTATCTACTGATTTACATTCAGAAAATATGGCGGTTTTAAAGCAAGTTGAATTCAGCTTCACGCCTTTAACATCCTGGGAGACAAAGAAGTTTTCACAAAATTTTGTATCCCAGCTTTGCTTGAATCCATGAAGCCCAGATTTGTGAACTTTAGAAGAATGTGTAACAGGTAATTGGTTATGATGCTTATGCCTATTTGTGGAGGACACTTTATGAAAAACATTTACAGACAGTATTTAAATATTATATTTGTTCTTTGAGTTCAAGTAATGGGAGAAATACAATATAATTAAAATTTTCAAGATGCACACAGCTATGAAGCTACACAGAAAGACTCTATATGTGTGAGTTATACATTCAATTCCATTCATCTTATTACAATTCAATTCAAACAAACCTTTATGGAACACATCTCACGTGCAAGATTCTGTATAAACTGTTATACAAAAAAGCAACTTATATTGTGTAAGTTATTTAAAAATGAATAGGTACTATTATTCAACATAAAATTAATTTACTGCAGTGATAAAATGGTTTTGTCAGTCACTCTACATTCCAAGATCATGTACCCTTCCTAGATACCTATTTCAATAGGAACCAAACTGCTGGACTGAGGAAAAAGTGACAAATTAGCTGACGTTTACTCAAAAGAGGGACAATAAAACTAAATCTCCCTTTCTTTCTTTTATACTGTTCAGGAATCTATGTTTGTTTTGCAAATGCCTTTCCTAGTATGACTGATATATTGCCACTATACTAAATCCATATGCTAGAAGGGAATTTTAATTCCAGAGTTCTAAGCTCACATCAGCTGTTTTTGTATATATGTTTAAAAAAAACCACAGACTCCATACTTTGATTATGAGTGATAAAGTCAAAACTTCACCTGTCTTTATAAAACTTTGCTCAAGAGCAGCTAAGTGGCAGAGTAGCTAGAGCACTGGACCTGTAGTTAGGAAAGACCTCAGCTCAAATAGGGCCTCAGACACTTTCTAGCCATGTGACCTTGGGAAAGTCACTTATGTCTGCCTCAGTTTCTTCCTCTGTAAAATGGGGTTAATAATAACGCTTACCTCTCAGGGTTGTTGTGAGGATGAAATAATATTTGTAAAGCACATTGCAAACCCTAAAGTGCTTTATAAATATTACCTATTATTATAAATTCTCACAAGATTAGTCACAGCATTCTAGGGTTATTAGGCCCACTAGAGTACAAAGGACTAGGAAAGCAAAACTGTATTTACAGAAATTTCATGTCCAGATGCTCTCTAAAAATATTTCTCTGGAATATAAATATATTAAAAGTATTGCTACTTTTTTTGGATGAGCTACAGGCACCTAAATATTATAAAGACTAATAGACCTTCAGCCATGTCATTTCTAACTAAAACTATAGCTGTTTTTCTTCCTTCCTTCCCTCCTTCCTCCCTTTTTCACCACCCCTCCTCCCCATGCCCAACATAATTTTTGGATAGCCCTAGTACAATCTGTCACTGAGCAAAGCAAACCTAGCTACCTGCAAAGAGTTGTATACTCCATCACTTGTTGCTGGAAGAAAACTGCTTTTTCATGAAGATATTTAAATAATCCTTGGGTTCCTATTTAATTTCCGTTGCTCACTTTAAAAAAAACCCCACCACTTTAAAGCACAACTTCCAGTCAAACTATTCTGTAAAGCAATTATTGAGTTGCGAAAAAAATTCTACACTTAAGTTGCAGGTCAATTCCAATACAGTCCTCAGAAAGGTCCTCAAGAACCCAACTCTTCCCCAAGATTTCGCCAAAGCAGCAGGAAGCCCAGGAACTAAACTGCAAACATCTTACGAGTCTCAGTTATCCCCAAGGGTCTTTATCCCAAGCCAGCTGGAGCCTGTTCAGGTTGTGGAGCGGAAGCGCTTGGCATATCAAGGCGTACCTTTTGCCCTAGAGGCCCATAGCACTTTTCTCTAGATAGTCAGCGAGCCAGACTTTCTGCCCCACACTGTGGCCTCAGAGAGGGCCGAGGTTGGGCCCTTCCGCTCCTGAGCTGCTCCCCCACCTCGACCCCCCAGCTCAACCCAGCCCAGCCCGTCCGGCCTCCCTCCACTCTGCTTGAGCTTACCCAACAGCTCGGACTGCGACTGGCCAACCTGAAGTGTGCTGCCCCCTCTCCTCAGCCCAGGGGGGGCTAAGGCCACTCGGACGAGAAGCCAGGCTAAGGCGAGGCTGGTCTGTTTGTTATTTTTTTTTCCTTTTAATATTTCTTTTTCTTTTTTTTAAGAAGAGTAATGAAAACTTAACGTTCGAGCCTCAAGCCAGGAGAAGCCGGCTTCTCTTCCTCCTCGGCCATCTCTGCTATCCTAATGCGTGACCGGGCATGGCTGCCCCCACCAAGCGAGTAGCCCCGGCCGGCCAATGCCACGCCCCTGCCACTTCCAAAACTCATCACTTTGGTGGAGGCGGCCCGGGTGGGGGGAGGTCAGAGGGGCGCACGGCCTGCTTCGCTTCTTTGTGCGTTCTGCGCCTCAGCAGGGACACCTTTCTCCCTACCCTTTGGCCAGTGGAGCTTTCTCGGGAAAAGCGGGGGGCTGTTCCCTACCCCCAGCCCAGGAAGCGACCCCGCAGTGCCCACAGTTGGTGCGGGACTGTGGGCAAACTTCTGTCTCTCAGTTCAGCTTCTCTAGAGTATGTCCCACCAGGGGCAGAGGTGAGTGTGTGAGTGGAACACTAGCTGTAGCCTCGTAATACACCCACACTTAGCCCCGGCTGGCGCCTGGCTTCCACCGTGCATTCTTGCCAGAGTCTCATCCCCCTGGCCGCCGCCCCCGCCCTACCCCTCTCCATCTCCATGTGTCCCCAAATGTATTTATAACTGCACTCGGCGTCCATTTCCCTTGTGGGGTCTCTTTCAGCCCCTTTCACACGTGCGCACAGGGCTCGGTGCCCGGCTCAGCTGCCCTATGTGGCCGCTGGGCGCCGGGCGAGAACTCCGCACTATCCCTCAGTTTGCTTAATCTCCCGTTCTTTTTCTTCTGTCTGGTGAGCACAGATCCTAGCTTTCTTGGTCATCTGTCCGGAGAACAGAACTCGGGGGCTGCTTGAGGGGACACAGCCCCTGCGCTCATAAGTGGTTCTCTCCAAACTTTTGGAGAACGGGAAAGACACCCCCAGCGGGAAAAGCGCACGGGAACTAGGAGGAAGGGCTGGCCTTCCCCTAGGGCAGTAAAGCATCTGCCCCACCCGCATCAAGTAACCTAGGGACTCGCTTACATCCCCGAAGGCCAAAGGTGGGAGTGTTGGGCGAGAAGATTTCGAAGTAGTCAAGTCCCCATTTAACCTGGCCAAACCAAGCCATAAAAGCATAGTTGGCCACCGACGTTTTTACTCCGGTTGAAGAGTTGCGCCACCCCGTGAATGCCAAGCGGAAACGCTCCCCTATAAGCCTGACCCTCGCTCGAGTTTGCTGTCCCAGGGGAAAGAGACTGTAAAGAAGCTATAAATAGCTACAGCAGTGCCTGGTTCCCATCAAACACACTTAATTTAGCCGGATAGGCATATGAATTTTTTTAAACCTGTTTATTTGCATGCAAGATATGTGAGAAAATGGAACACGGGGCCTGAGGTGATAAAATTACTCACAAGCAGATAACTAATTTCAGGTTGATCCAGGTTAGGGGGTAAAAACCAGCGTCAAATAAACATCGAGGGGAGTCTTGAAAGAAAAAAGAAACCTCCGAAAGCAACATGGATTTCATGTATTTGGAAGGGCAGGTGGCATTTGGGGAGGAGAGCACTTCCAAAGTTTAATTTGATGTGGGGGACTAGTTAAGAATAAGAGTCCAGTGTTGTTGTTGGTGTTTTTTTTTTACTGGTTTTGTTTTTCTTTCTCCCAGCTACCCGATTTTTCTCTCCTGAATCACCCTAAAGAGCATTCTGAATTATTTCTAAATAGACTTTGTTCACACTTCAGGGCCAGGTTATTAAACATCCATTTCAGAATGTACTTGTCATTCTTTTGTTTTTTACTGTCTCATTTAATTAGACTTTATACTTTTCTAATTCACCAGTATCCTAGACTCTGAAGAAGCCCCCAAAGGGTCTACTCAGCCCAGGCTAGTTCTCTTTCTTAGTGTCTCTTGTAGACAGGTTGGTTTGAAACCTTGCCTCAAGAGCTTTTAATTTTGTTTGATGATTTCATACTTACCCTTTCTTGAACAGGTCTGTCCTAGATCATAAAAAATAAAAATAACTGATATGTTTGGAAAATGTCCACAAAGTCTTCATATACATTATCTCAATTAATCACAGTCTTTTTTTACAAGAGAAAAAACTTTAAGAGACCCAACAAATTAGTGTCAGAGCTGTGATTAGAACCCAGGCCTCCTGACTTTTTGTCCTGTGTTTCTGTCTACTCCCACTCTCTCATACCATACTGTTACCTTTTCCCATGGTGTCTGGGCTGGAGTTGATAACTTGATAAGTGCCTCCTATCTTGTATGAGATAATCCAGGTAAGGTTAATGCAGTAGCACAGATGAGATTTGAATGCTGGTCCAACTCCAAATTTAGTGTTCTTTTCAGCCCACCTACTTCTTCAATAGTATCTTGAAGAAACAATTTGGGTAAATAGTTTGAAATAAAAAAAAAATCAAGTTAAAAAAGAAAGATAAAGTGGGCAAAAATTATTTTGCATTTTGGCATGATTGAAATATAGAAACTTTCACATGATCCTGACAGTTCTGAGGTATGAGACTTAGACAATGCAGCCAGAATGCTATAGGTTCACTGCTCCCAGTTGATTCTTCATATAGCTCACCATTTTTGATAGTGATCATATGTGGAGTAGAACGGAAGCAACCTGGTCAAAGGAAAAGAATACTAAACTGTCACTAAGAAAAGCTCTGCTCTAGTCTTAACATTCCACTAACTAGCTGAAAGACAGGCAGAATGAAAGCTCTTTAAAGGTCATGGGCTGTAGAAAAAAATCCAAGAAAAATTTTCCATCTTGTCTTCCTTTTGGAACGTCTGTTCTACCCTTTGAGTTCCTTGCTGAAAGTTGGCTTTCTGGTGAGCAGAGCCATAATCAGGTTGGGGCAAATAGACTTTGCCCTAGAGTGTGGTCTTTTTAATTAAATATTTTATTAATACCCTTTAAAAATATAATCATTTTCCCAATAACTCCCACAAAACCTACTCTTAGAACTTTTTTTTTTAAATCTCAACAAGTGATTAATACCTCTTAATGGAGAAGATATTATATCATAAGTACTCTCTTTCACTCTTTCACTAGAGAGAAACAACTGAGATTATTACCTAATTACCAAGAATGATTAAACTTAGAAGCTACCAGATGGCCCACTGCTGACAAGGATTTTCTTTGCTAACTTCCCTACCCACTCAACTTACTTGTTCTCATTAAAAAAAAACCCTCACAATTTATAAAAAAAAAAAGTGCATTTCATGTTTTAAAGTAAATAATCTTTTGTGTTTTATGTGTGTGAGAGCTGTAGCAAAATTTTAATTATGAAATGACTAGAGAAACCAAAAAGAAAGACACAGAATTGCAGAAGAAAAATGTCAAAGTAGCACCAACAATATGAACAGCTGGCTAATATTGAACTGACAATTTCACAATTGGATCATTACAAAAGCTTTTCAACTATAGATGAAAACCTAGAACAATCTTAAGGTTTCAGCAAAACTGATAGTATGACAGATCAAATTACAAAATCTAAACTTTAGTACTACTCAGCTCAAATTACAAAATTCTATCAGAAAGCAAGTAAAAGGTGAGGAAGTAAATCAGTTTTAAAAATTATCAATATCTGATATATGTCAATCACAGAAATAATTATCTTAAAATCAAAGATGATGCACTAGCTAAGTGCAACTAAGATTTAAATTTTTGTTAAATTATAATAGTCCTCTCCCAAGGCCTGAAGTTTCAAACAAAATAAAAATTTTATTGATCACATAGGGACATGAATAAGGTAAAAATGTCAGCTTCATGGAATTTACAAAGCAAGTTGTCAGTACATTTTCTGCTGCTTTATTTTTGAAGAAACTTTCTAACAATGAGGTTGTTGATCATAATTGGTTCAACTACTAGGTTGCTGTTTTGCTTCCCTCTGGGTGTACTTGAATCCTTAGAAAGTCTTTTCCCCCCAACTCACACTTGGAGGATGGGTTACCATGGGTTGGCTACTCCTAGGTTTGAGGTATTTTGTGGAGCTGTACTATAACTATAGACAAGCCCCAATCTTTGTGCTTACTTTTAATAGTCAACCACTAGACAAATTAGATAAAGGTATTTATTCAGATTACATAAAAAATATAGTTTAAAAATCTTTAAAAACTTAAAAAGAGTACACTTTCCTACAGAGTATAGTAGTAGAATAGAAAACTTCAGAATCCATGTGGTCAAGGAAATAAACTTCTGGCATTGCAGGGCCCTGATGTCCTTTGTAGTATCCTCATGTAACATCTCAGCTGGTCAGGACCCTTAGCTGAGGTTCTTCAATTCTTAATGACCAGAATGAATTCTCCTTTCAACTCCTACTGCTGGGTAGAGCTTTTCACATCTATGGAGTATCTACATCCCTTAAGGGTGAATATCTCTGCTTCAAGATAACTTGGCCAAAGGAGGTGAAGAAGAGGGCAGGAGAAAAGAGAAATCTCTTTCTTCTCCCAAAGGCATGAAGAATGATTCTCTCTTAAAGGATAGATTCTTCTCTCATAATCAGCTTTTTTCTTTGCTTTCAGAGGCCACATTTCTCAGAGTTGTCTTCCGTCTTGACTGAGTCCTTAGAGAGTGTCTCACTTTTTGAAGGCACCTCTGGGGTATGGTTGATCCTTGGTCAGCCAATTGTTAGCTGCTCTCTTAATTCCATGGTTTTTGTTCAGAGAACCTTGGAAAGAGGCAAAAAAGTAAAGAATAAAGTTATTTATAGTTCATTTAAGTCCCTCTTTTCCTTGTTGTTGTTCAGTTGTGTCTGATTTTGTGATGCCATTTGGGATTTTCTTGGCAAAGATATTGGAGAGGTTTGCTATTTTATACTCCAGCTCATTTTACAGATGAGGAAACTGGGACAAACAGGGTTAAGTGACTTACCCAGGGTTACAGAGATAGTAAATATCCGAGGCCATTTTTGAACTCAGGTCTTCCTGACTCCAGGTCCTGATCTATTCACTGTGCCACCTGTGGCTTTCTCTTTTTACCCAATCTTTTATCTTTGCTATAATTTCATCAATTGGGATACAGAAAAATCACTTGATCGGGGATGTCATAATCAACTCTATCCCTCTCACATGTTATTTTAAAACAATGCACTGGTATGGTGTCCAAACAATTAAAAGGATTCATTAGTAATATTTGAACCAAACCAGTTGATCGTGAAAATGCAGCAGACCATTGAAATAAATTTCTGACATGGAAAGGTTTAGCAAATAAAATTTTAAAAAGGACATTAATGAGTGATGATATTATATTAAGTGCATATCTTAATGAGAAATGGAA
This sequence comes from Gymnobelideus leadbeateri, assembly GCA_011680675.1. Taxonomy (NCBI): domain Eukaryota; kingdom Metazoa; phylum Chordata; class Mammalia; order Diprotodontia; family Petauridae; genus Gymnobelideus; species Gymnobelideus leadbeateri. Next base: position 15,203 of record WOXC01010430.1, on the reverse strand, counting down.
ATAGTGACTTATTTATTAACTTTCAAAATGGAGTTAATTTAGATGAATCAAAGAAACCGCTGATAGTCCTAGAGCTGGAAGTTTCCTAAATTTGCTTGAATAAAAATCATTATGAATAGGCATGTAAAAAAAAAAAAGACAACCCCTCCCCAACAAACCCAAATCCAACATCCATGTACTAAACCATGGAAAAGGAACTCTAAAATTCTTGTCACACAAAATAAAAAGTGAATTTTCCCATTTTTTGGGAATAATGTTTGCCGCAAAATTATTTGTGAAATTAATAAAGTCAAATTTTTTTTCTTTTTGCTTGATTTTACTTCAGATATTTTAAGCTATGAGTAAATAAGTCAAACTAAGAGATACATCCATATTGATACTGCAGATATTTCAATTGGTGGCAGCTTTGTTGACTTTATTGAAACAAAATGGGCACAGATACAGAAAATGATATAATGATTAAACAAACTAAAACCCCTGTAGTGTTGACATTAAAAAAAAAAAACTGTCTTAAATCAGGGCTATGATAATTCAACAACTTATATTTGGCACTTGTGGTAGTGTTCTGGAAGTTACATTGAAAGAAAATAAATTAGCCAAATTTGTCCACTATTCCATATACAATATGAATTTAGTTGTATGTTCATTTTAGTTTCTCTTTTAAAAAAAGGTAACGTTTATTTAGTGTTTTAAGGTTTGCAAAGGGCTTTACAAATGCTATCTCATTTTAACCTCACAACTACCCTGGAAAGTACGTGCTATTATTATCCCAATTTTAGAGATGAGGAAACTGAGGCAGGCAGAGGTTAAGTGACTTGCTTCAGGTCCCACAGCTAGTATCTGAGCCTGGATTTGAACTCAGGTATTTCTGGCTTCAGGTTAAGCACTCTATATTTTGTTACCTAGCTGACTCTGTTCAGAATATCTAATTTTTTAAAAAAAATATTTTCTTGTTCCTGGCTTGACTAGTGAGTGGATCACGTTGTCTTAAAAACAACCTTGAGGGGCGGCTAGGTGGTGCAGCGAGTAGAACACCAGCCCTGGAGTCAGGAGGACCTGAGTTCAAATCTGGCCTCAGACAATTAACACAAAACTAGCCATGAGACCTTCGGCAAGTCACTTAACCCCTCTCCAAAAAGAAAACAACCTTGAAAAGGTATAGTGGCTCAGATTGGTCTCATAGGTCCCCAAAGGGGGCCATGCAGCCCGCTGGGGGGCAGTGGAATGATCAGGATGGGGGGGCTGGGTATGGGGAGAGAATGAAGGGGAAACCAGTAGTAGCCTTGGATGCAGTTAGGGGGCATTGAATAAGGGGGCAGTGGAAGCATAAGGAAAGAAGAGGAGAAGAAAAAATTTAAAAACTGTTTGTACATGTTTCACCTGTTGTGTAACAGTTAAAGTTGTAGTGATTGCATTCTTTTCCAAACAAACACACAAAATGCAAGTTATAACCAATTTGTGGTCAAGTCCATCAACAAGCAAGTGTTGGCAGGTCAGTCTGTTGGGTATTGTCAAAAAGTCCACCATACATTGGCAGGAATATGTTCGTGTAATGACTCTTACAACCTGATACTATATGGTTATATGACACAGTATTGTGTCATGAATAAATTATTAAATTTAAGATGCATCATTAAAATTTTTTATATTTTTTTGAAATTCTGCAAATTAAAAAGTGAAAAGGTTAAAGAAAGTAGATTTCCAGGGGGTTGCTAAGTAATTTTTTAAAAAGGGGGCTGGTAGGCCAAATAAATTTGGGGACCTCTGGTCTAAATTAATTTAATGCCCTACAAGATAAGTTAAGAAAGGCCATGGAATCATAAATAATATAGTATCAAATGCCCCAGTAAAGAACCCAGACACCATAGCTGCTGTGACATAAATTAACTATACTTTTAATGTACATTTTGTATAAATTGAATGATTTTCTTAGTCATATTGAGAAAAAAGTGACCAAAAGTTCATAAAAATTTATACATGTTCAAGATAATAGAAAAATGTTGTTGCTATTGGGTCATTCTAAGTTTTCTTGGCAAAGATACTGGAATGGTTTGCCATTTCCTTCTCCAATCCATTTTACAGATGAGGAACTGAGGCAAACAGGGCTAAGTGACTTGTCCAGGGTCACACAGTAAATGTCCAGATTTGAACTCATAAAGATGAGTCTCTCCAACTCCAAGACCAACATTCTATCCATTTTGTCTCCTAGCTGCCTTAATAGAAAAATACATGGACTGAAAATGCTTCACAAGCTATTTGAGAAAATTAGTTAGAACTGTGTATAAAAAAAAACAAAACAAAACCTGCTAAGCTAATTCCTGGAAGTATCAAATTGGATTTAGAGTTCCTTGAAAATTGTAAAAAGAAAGTCAAATGACAATTCTTTGAGTCCTAAGATAAAAAATGTAACCTTTCTGCTGAATAGTCGGTGTTCATCTGCTTTTCTTTAAGTTTATTAAGATCACAGTAGGTACTTAATGATGGTTGTTGATTTGAGTGAAATCATGTCAGTTTTGTGATTTTTTTTCCAGCTCTACTTAACAGTTTGCTAAGAGGAGAGAAATAATATGGTTAAGGTTACCAAGTGAGGAGGAATTATTTACAAGTCAGGAATATCAACAATGGGGGCTGGGAGGATGGGAAGACATTTTAGGGCAGTAGGAAACGAAACATTAAATTAGCATACTGTATTAAATTAATTTATATGGTCAAAGCTCCATGAGAAGTCAAGTGAAGCCACAGTAGGTATCATGGAAGGCAATCAAACAACTTTTCCCAAAAATTTAACATTGAAAAATAGGGAATTGTAGATAGATATACTATAAAGGAAAAATGGAAGGCTTTTATAGTAGTGGGCAGACCAGGGCATGTTTGTAGGTAAATGGGGTTGAGAAGGAGACAGTTAAGATAAATGGGAGAGGGGGCTGGAGCTGGGCCCTAGAGGAAGTGAAAGGAAATAGAATTATGGGGACAGTTAGATTGATTAACTTTAAGAGAGAGTAGGAATGTTTTTTTCTTTTGTGATAGACAGAAGGAGAGTTTGTGGGGAATGGAAAGAGGCTGATCAAGTTCCCATCTTTGTGCCTTGCACAGGTGGTCAGAGTCACACTGTCCCCCATGGACAGAATGTACTCCGTTCTGACCTATGCTTTATCCTGTCCCTATTTTCCTTCAAAGCATAGCTCAAATGTCCCTTCCTACATGATACTTTTCCTGATCTTAGTTATCAGTACTTCTTTCCTCTTATAATTATTTTGAATTATTGTATATTTTCCTTCTATTTATCTGTATATTCTGTATCTATCTGTATATACTGTATTCTCATATGAGGTAAACTTGAGGGCAAGCCTTTATGTCTTAAGTATATAGCCACCCCTCTCTACCACTTATGTTATTTTCAAAAAATGATCTGCTGTCATATCCAAGCTCATGTAACAGATTAAAGAGATTTTAATTAGAAACATTTGTACCAACCAGTTGATCATGAAATACAGGAGAGAATCAAGATAAATTTCTGAGATGGAAAAGTTTAGTTAGTTAAATGTTTGTTGAATTCAGTTGAATTGAGATTGTCTCTTAATAGCACTAGACTAGTTACTGGGCCCCCTAAAATTGACTCAGTATTGATAGAACCAGAGAAAGATGTGGGGGTAGGGTGGAGAGATAGTCAAGTGTTAGGTTAGGGAGGGGGAGCAATTATACCATGGATGTTTTGGGGAAGGGGGTGGGCATAATTCAGGGCTGGTGGAAGTCCAAGAAGTTCGGACAGGGAGAAGTCTGTCCCCCATCAATGTCAGGCATCCTTGGTTAAAGCCCTAGTGACCCTGCTCTAGGGTGTATGGGGTGTTCAAGGAGGACTAGCACCTCTGGTGTGAGGACTTAACAAGTTCTTTTCAGGGCTGCTCATTCATTCATCTTCCATGTTCACCATTTCATCCAACTCTCACATGTGGCCTGAAGAAGCAGAAGCCATACTCCAGTAAAACCACGTTGGCAGATAGGCTAAAACAGGATGAGGGTAACCAACAGGCCTTTTGTTTTGCCTTTGGATTTCAATGACTCTGGAAGAGACAGTGAGGATGATGCCTTTGTACAACTCTTCCTCACTTAAATCTGATTTACATGAAAGTCCAAGACATCATCTGTGATATCATAGGTCCTTTTCAAAGGCCTGTTGGTTACTCTACACCTGGTTTAGCCTGTCTGCCAAGGTGGTTTTACTGGAGTGTGGTGGCTTCAAATGCTGCAGCCTTTTGGAGTCACAGGTGAGAGCTGGGTGAAAAGGTGGACACCAAAGGTGATTTTAGTGGTAACAAAGAACCGGAAACAAAGCAAATGTCTATTAATTGTGGAATGTCTAAATACTGTGTGGTGCATGAGTGTTACAAAGGAGTATGCCTGCCCCTCTTCCTGACTCTAAATTTGGGGACTTGGGAAGGGAATGGCCTCCAAAGAAGAGATTTGCAAAAGGTATGATGGTGAAAACCAGATCAACCAATCAACTAGAATTTATGAGGGCCCTATGTGCCAGACACTGTGCTAAGCAAGGGGGATAAAAAGGAGGAAAAACAGTCCCTGCTCTTCAAGGAATCCACAGTTTAATATAGACAACATGAGGAGGCAGAAGAAATGCTATTTCAAAAGTTCAGTGATCAGAGAGTATGTTAACTATAGAGTGGGAGTTCCAAAGGACACTGTAGAATGGGCTGTCTTTCCCTCCTTATTTTCCTCAAGGCATTTTTCCTGCTTTCTTCTTTGCTTCTTCATCTTCTTCCTTTTCAGTCATTTAAGTCATGTCCAATTCTTTGTGACCCAGTTTGGAGGTTTCTTGGCAAAGATTATCATTCTATTCTCTGGTTTATTTGACAGATGAGGAAACTGAGGCAAACAGGGTTAAGTGACTTGCTCAAGGTCACACAGCTTTTAAGTATTTGATGCTAAATTTGAACTCAGGTCTTCCTGATTCCAGGTCCAGTACTCTATCCACTGTGCCACCCAGCTATCCCTTCTTTGTTTTAGTCACACTTTATTTTGTATTATACTTGTCAGTTTAGAGTGTATGCTCCCTGAGGGCAGGAACTGGGTGCTATTTTTCATATTTATATCCCCCAGTATATATTATAAGCCACATATGCTAAACGAATGCTTATTGAATTTGTTGAAATAGACTGTGAGGTAGATAAACTAGTTAGGGGTGGGCTTGGGAAGCAATAGGCATGGTTAGAAGAAGGATGAAGGTTCAGGAGTTGGCAGTGTAAGGGATACTGTTTGTGCCTAAGGCGGTAATAGGTGCCTGGGATTCAGCTGTTAGTATAGAAAAAGATAGATTGGTATGGCATGCACTGGAGCTAGACTTTATACAGTGGAGAACTTGTAGAATTCTAAAAAATAAAATTATTCTTTTAAAAAGTTTTATAGTAATCTTTTGTTTTAATGTCACCTGCCTTTTGAAATCTCTCCCTCCCCAGCCCTTTATCCATTAACATAGATGTTCCTGTAGGATTGCTTGGCCCCTTTCTCTCCTTTCTCCACATTTCCTTGATGAATCTCATTCACCGGCACAGTTTTAACTACTAGCTCTAAGCAGATAAACTCCAAATTTGTATTTCACCCCAGCATGCCTGGTAGATGCAGTGATGTCGATTGTAACCCATTCCCACCTGCCCATGCTATGTGACTCTTGTACATGTCCTGTAAATTCACCATAAGGGGTCCACTCAATATGTTGCAGTCCTTCCCTGCTTTCTTCTAATATCAAGATAATGGTTTTCTTATTTTGTATTATTAATTATAATTATTTTATCACTTTCTATTATATTATCTCCTTAATGACATCTTATATTCTTGTTCCTCTTAGGTTTTATATTCTAGCCTATACACCTCTCACTATACACCTCTCCAGGGCCCTCTATCTGATGCTGCTTTATTATGACTGTTGTTTTCCATGTCTCACAATCAAAGAACAGTGGCAGAATATTGCTATGAAAAATTTGGGCCTTCATTCTAGAAATCAATTTGGAACTATGCCCCCCAAATTACTGAGCTGCCTATACCCTTTGATCCAGAAAAAAGTGAGCCCAGAGGGTCAAGTGGCTCTAAATACCATACTTGGAGAAGAGCCCATTGTATGAGAGATCTGCCTGGTTCAGGCTAGCAGCTGCTGGTCTTTGGAAGAAGAGTTTGCCCAGTCAGGTCTGGCAGCAACTTCCAAGAGGCAGAGCATCCTTCTTGGTCCAGCCCTGTCTGGGCAGCAGAAACCCAGTGGTCAAATAACTTGATGAGTCTGGCTTGGCAGCAGCTTCCCTGTGGTTAAGTGACCTGCTTAGTCTGGCACAGAAGCAGCTATTCCCAGTGAGGAGATCCTTGTCATCAGCAGATTGGCTCATCCATCTGAGATACTATGTCCTGAAAGGAGTCAGCCCAGATGAGCAGTGGAGCAACTTATCTATCGCTGATGCCAGGCCATCGAGGGAATCTTTGTGAGAACCCTCTAATAAAAAAGGTATCGAGGTCCTACAGTTATAGTTATACATTACCTTAGCCATGTGTTTTCCTTACATGTGTGCCTCACTACCATTGTACTTTTAAGTTCATGACCACTTGCTTCTCCACCAATTTTGTGTATATTTGTGGAATACTACACCCTTGATTTTGGGAAAATGCTTTCCTTTGCTACTTGGTCTCTGATAAAGAACTGAGTCTATTGCTTGATTATTAAGAGGAACCACACCAGTGGGGGCTTTTGAACTACTGCTAGGAGGATAGCCACCCATAGGGTTACTCTAGAACCCTGGAAGTAGTAAGTAGAGAGGGGGATTCTCTTCAGAATTATTTTTCTCTATTTGTTTTTATCAGTACCCTGTGATAAAAGACTGGTGACTTGGGTTCTCTGAGGGCAGGTAAGCAGACTTTTACTATCTTTTCAGTTATCTTGAGATTTCAACTCCCTGTTGACCATTTTTGTTTTACTATTTTTCAAGTCATTCTTTTTGGAAGAGAAAATACAAGTTGAATAATTTTGTCTTCTCCCCATTGTTTATTATTATTGTCTCATCTACCCACCCTCCAAAAAACCAGTCTTGTCTCTTTTCTGATCCTTCATTTGCCTCCAACTTAGCTAAAAGGTACGTTTTTGTTATCCTCATCATTTCAGCTCATTCTGGGCTTTAGGACTCCTGACATTATTCCTATTAATCTATTAATCCATTCATGGATTTATCCTCAGTTTCCTGCCTTTGCTTTCATCCTCTGTATTTGTCCTTAAAAGTCTAAGTTGTTTGATATGTGCATATACTTTAGTCTCTATCTACATAGCTCCTTTTTTATTGCATTCCAAATTACTTTTGTTTGAGCAATCAGAATTTAATCCTTGAGTATTTCTCATCCTTCTTGGATTGATTTCCCATAAAAAAACTTTAAGCCACAGTATCCTCTCTGTCCTTTCTCTGAACTCTTTGACATCCACTCATTCCAAATTTATAGTACATGTCAGATTATGTCTAGCTCCCCTTCCCTTCTGTATAACAAATCATAGGTGGGGCCCCCTTTGCTTTGCTCTGATTTTTTACCTTTTGGCTCTTGTTCAGTTGAGGCAGACAATGATATAAAGGGAGAGGTCTTGAGTCCTTCCCATTTGAGATACATGACCCATTAATATGGGGCTCTGTTCTTTGCCCCTTTGTTTTTGTGCTGTTCTGCTTTTTTAGGTGAAGTAATATTGGAGTAACTATGATCTTGTGAGTGGGGAAAGGTCAGAATGATCAACCACCAGAGTCTAGGAATGAAGTTTGGATCAGGGCTTGTGGCTGCTATAAAGGATCTGTGGAATGCTGTAAGGGATGCAGCCTAGCAGTAGCTCATATGAGGAATTATGCAGTGGCTATATTGCATTTGAAAGTGAACACAGGGGTGGAGGGGTGAATGCTATGTAGAAATTGCTTTAAGTTTGAGCCCACTTTTCCAAGGCACTGAAATGGCATAGGGGAAAGTGTACTTCCAGGTATTGGAGAGGAAATGTTTATAACCTCTGTTTGATTGTTTATATTGTCTCAGTATTTATACCTTTGTAAAAAAAATACCCATACAAATAGTTGGAAATTGAGGTGATGTGCATCAATTGGGGAATGACTTGTGGTATATATGAATCTGATGGAATACTATTGTGCTATAAGAAATGATGAGGAAGAAGACTTCAGAAAAATCTGGAAAGACTTAAATGAACTGATGCTTAGTGAGAGGAGTAAAACCAGGGGAACATTGTACACAGTTAACAGCTTTATTGTACGATAACTAATTTTGACAGACTTGGCTCTTCTCAGCAATGCGAGGTTCTAAGACAACTCCAAAAGGCTCATGACGGAAAATGCTATCCACATCCAGAGAAAGTATGGCATCTGAATGCAGATTGAAGCAGACTATTTGCTCTCTCTCTCTCTCTCTCTCTCTCTCTCTCTCTCTCTCTCTCTCTCTCTCTCTCTCTCTCTCTCCCTCTCTCGTTTTGTTTTGTTTTTTCTTTCTCATGGTTCATTCCATTGTTTATAATTCTTCTTTATAACATGACTAATGCAAAAATATGTTTGTTTGTTAAGCAATTGGGGTTAAGTAACTTGCTCAAGGTTATTTATGTGTGGGTGCTAAGTAACTGAGGCCGGAACCGATCCTGGGTCCCTGGACTCTGGGGCCTGCACTCTTACTCACTGTGCCACCTAGCCGTCCCATAAAAATATGTTTAATGTGAATGTATATCAGATTGCATACTGTCTTGGGGAGGGGGGATGGAAGGGAGGGGGAGAAAATTTAGACATTGGCACAAGACTGCATATCATGAAGCTTATGGAACTGAATGTTGTAAACTATAAATAAATAAATATATTTTAAAATACCCAGAAATTATAAGCAGGAGTGATTGCTTTCCCCTAAGGTTATTGTCACTTCTCTAAGAACTAATTCCTCCTTTTTGGACAACACAAAATCCAGTAGACCTGGAAGACAAACAGCTTTTGTTGTGAGAGAACTCAACATGTATTGAATCCAGATAGTAGCCCTGGGTGAAACAAGGCTGGCAAATGAAGACCAGTTTACTGAAGTTAGAGCTGGATACACGTTTTTTTTTTCCCTAGAGTGGCCACTGTGATGAGGAGTGCCACGAAACTGGTGTAGGTTTCATAATCAGATCTGATCTAGTTGACAGATTTGTATGCCTCCCAAATAGAATAAATGACAGGCTCATGACAATGTGCTTTTCACTTGCAGAAAAGTGCCATGCCACCATGATCAGCGCATATGCTTCCACTGTAATAAACTCTGATGAGGTCAAAGAAACATTTTATGAAGACTTGGAGACCCTCATCATTAATGTGCTGAAAGAGGACAAGGTTGTAATTCTGGATGACTTTAATGGCAGAGTAGGCAAAGACTATCAGACATGGCAGGGAGTTCTTGGGAGGAATGGAGGCAGAAACAGCAGCAATTGGACACTTACTACTGAAGACTTTTGGGTCTCATGACCTTCTCATCACTAACACTGTCTTCCATTTATCTAAATACAACAAAACATCACATACTCACCCTTTCAGCAAGTGCTGGCTTTAATAGACTAAGTAACTATAAGGAGAATAACATGGTGAAATTTGGTTGCCTGGGGAAGTTCATGCATATTGTATATGAATTTCATGATGGTATGCTTTCATGGGTTCTGGATAAAAGATGATTCTCTCCCACTTTCCCAGTCACCAATGGAATGAAGCTGGGCTGTGTGCTTGCTCCAGTGCTTTTTAGCATGATGTTTTACACAATATTTTTAGACACCTTCAATAAGGATGAAAATGGCATTAAGGTTAGCTACTGCACTGACATTAAACCTTTTAACTTGAAAAGGCTACACTCCAAGACTAAAGGAAAGTTGATGCATGACTTTTTGTTTACAGATGATTGTGCACTCAACACAACTCCTGAGGATGAGATGCTATAGAATATGAATCAATTATTTGCCTCATGTGCTAATATTGGCCTGACAGTTAACATTGGGAAAGCAGAGATTCTCAACTAGTCAACACCACACCATCCTTATATGGAAACATTGGTTACAGCAAATGGAGAAGTTTTGAATGCTGTGGATAAGTCCACTTACCTTGACAGTATTTTCTGGAGGCATGTATACATAGGTGATGAGGTTGACATATGCATTGCCAGATCTAGCTCAGTGTGGGAGACATTGGCACAAGACTGCATATCATGAAGTGCCCACATCAAAAATGGTTCAGTGCTGCATGAGCAAAGCAGAATCACAGTGGCTCAAAAAAGCATGAGATGGGCAAATCTAGAGACATCTCCATCCCAAATGTTCAAACCTGTGGTAGAGCATTCTGAGCTTGTATCAGTCTGATCAGCTTCAGTTGAACACACTGTACCTTGACTCTAACATTGTGACGTCATTTTGTTCCTCTTCAAGTACAAAGGAGGAACAACCACATATTTCAATATTTATACCTTTTGGGAAAAATACTTATAAATTATAAGCAGGAGTGGTTGCTCTCCCCTGAGGTTATTGCTATTTCTCCTCTAGGGACTAATTAATTTCTACTTTTTGGTCAGAATCAGGCCCAGAATAACAATAACCCTTGTTGTTTCCTCTTCTTTCTAAAGAATAAAATGATCATTAAGGCAAGCTTATGTGAGGTGACTGATGAGATATCTGCTTCTAGATGAGAGAAGGCAGGGGGAGGGGAGAGAAGTTTTTGAGGATGTTCAGTTAATTGAAGTCTTCTATCCTGCTATATACTGCTTCCATGTTATGGTTTTGACTTTTCCATCAGCTCCTCATCTATTTCCTGCTATCCAGGTGTTCTGTAGTTTACTCCTATTCTAAATTGCCTCTGTTTTTAACTCTTTTGCTCTTATGTGAATGTTCTCCACTTTATTTCCTTGATTTCCTCACAAATATATCTCCTTAATATCCAGTGCTATTCCACCTGTCATATATTCTGTTCCTTTGGAATAAGGTGAATTCTTCCACAGATGTATTCCAGTCATAAATTACTTTCTATTAAGTCTTTTTTTCTTGTTTGTTTGTTTTGCTTTTTGGAGGGGGAAAGGCAGGGCAGTTGGGGTTAAGTGACTTGCCCAAGGTCACATGGCTAGTAAGTGTTAAATGTCCAAGGCTAGATTTGAACTCAGGTCCTCCTGATTCCAGGGCCGGTGTTTTATGTGCTGTGCCACCTTGCCGCCCCTATTAAGTCTTACTTATATTTTTGAAGGATAAATTTGCTTCTTTGAGGTACCATCTTGCCAGGAAAAAACCTTCCCCCTTCCATTTCTTTCTGAACTCTTCTTTATTCAGGTTGTCTGTACCCCCGCCTGGTCTCTTCCTTCCTTTGTCCTCCCCTTTAAAAAACCTTCCTACAACCACTGGCTTTTCTGTTGTTATCATACTTCTGGATATCTCTTTGACCTTGTAGTTAACCAGTTCAGTTTCATATGGTTTTCCACCTTGAAGCTTGCCCCATTCACACCTTGCTGATTATCAACCTTAGACTACCCCCATTATACATTTTCTCTGTTTCTACTACTGTGGATTGGATACTGCTTGAGCAAGTTATCCAACCCTAAGAACAACTTCACTCTCACTGTAGCAGGGACTCTATCCTTTTAAAAATATTATAAAATACTTTTATGTAATTATATTAAAGTTATATCACAAATATAATCAATCACGAAGCAGGAAGGGACCTTTAGATATCATCTGATCCATTCTTCTGTAGGCAGGGTTATAGACATTCCACACTGTGTTCTATCCTTTTCAGTAAAATCACCAAACTTGTAGTATGGACATAAAATCCCTTCTGATCACGTAGAAAACAAAGGTCTTATCTCTTCCACTTGGAAATATTCCAGGGGCTAAGGCATCTCAATATCTTAAATTCAATTACTGATAATTGAGAAAGGCAATTTAATGTAGAGCTTGCTCATTTAGACAGAACTAGTTGGTCATGAAGAAGCCTTGTTCTTGGATGCCACAGGGAATGTCAGTGGTCAATGGTCAATTACTACCGTAGACACACTATATACTTCAGCTAGACTGAACTACTCTCTGTGTTTTAATTTTCTCATGTTTTGTAACTTTCACAGCTTTAATCCTAATTCTGAACTCTTCCATATTAATTGAATGCTCTTTCACTCTATTTTTGGGCTCCTACTTATCTAATACTTAAAGCCCAACTCAAATATGAACTTATCGGGGCGGAGCCAAGATGGTGGAGTAGAAACAGCTCGTCCAAGCCTCTCTGCCCCCAGATTCCCCACAAACTATGTAAAAAAGGACTCTGAACAAATTCTGGAGCCCCAGCACCCACAGAACGGCACAGAGAAGCTAACCTCCCGCTGAGGACAGCCCAGCAGCCCTGCAGGAAGGACCAGCGCAGCTGTCTGGGAGCCGGCACCGCACAGCGCAGGAGCGGAGCCAAGCCGAGCCCAGGTCCCCGTGAGCCGAGGTTTTAGCCCCAGGGCGGCAGGGCCAGCAGCCAGCTGGAGGAACCCCAGAACACCAGGAGCAGTGGCGACTCCAGAATTATCAACATAGACATGCCTAGGACAAAGTAAGAGGTTAGTGTCCTATGGACTTTGGGACCTGTATTTGGGGAATGCGTCAGCTCCCTCCCTGGGGGCTAGAAGCCGCTGAGGAGACACGCCATTTTGTAGTTTTCATAGGCATTTCCGGCTCCCAGCCTACAAATCGTGGGGAGATCCATCGATCAGTCTTGGGGGGTAATCGCTCTTGCTTTAACCTCCCTGGATCTGGATTGTGATCTAGGGTGGAAGTTGTGGGTGGGTTTACAGCTTGCCAGAAACGGAAGTTGCCCCCACACGTTTGGGACGAAAATTCCTCTATCTGGCCTTAAAGCCATAGTGTGGCAACAAGCCCAAAAGTCAAGTAATTAAGTGGCAACATGCCAAGGCAAAGGAAACAGAAAAATGCAACCCTAGACTCCTATTTTGGGGGCATAGAGCGGGAAAAGGACTGTGAGGTCAGAAGTCCTGCTCCAAAAGCCCCAGGGGAAAACATGAGTGGGTTGCAGGCCATAGAGGACCTTAAGAAGGACTTTAAAAATCAAATAAGAGAAGTGGAGGAAAAATTGGAAAGAGAAATGAGAAGGATGCAGGAAAAGTATGAAATGAGGGTCAACAGCCTGACTGAGGAAAACAACACCTTAAAAAATAGACTAGCTCAAATGGCAAAGGAGGCCCAAAAGGGCAATGAGGAGAAGAATGCCTTAAAAAGTCGAATTTGCCAGATGGAAAAAGAATCTCAAGTTCACTGAGGAGATTCATTCCTTCAGAGTTAGACTGGAGCAAATGGAAGCTAATGACTTTATGATAAATCAAGATGCTGTTAAGCAGATCCAAACAAATGAAAGATTAGAAGGCAATGTGAAATATCTCATGGGAAAAACCACTGATCTGGAGAATAGATCCAGGAGAGACAATTTAAAAATTATTGGACTACCTGAAAGCCATGATCAAAGAAAGAACCTAGAAATCACCCTTCAAGAAATTCTCAAGGAAAACTGCCCTGATGTTTTAGATCCAGAGGGCAAAATAGAGGTTGAAAGAATCCACTGATCACCTCCTGAACAAGATCCCAAAAAGAAAACTCCCAGGAATATTATAGCCAGGTTCCAGAATCCCCAGATCAAGGAGAAAATACTACAAGCAGCCAGGAAGAAACAATTTCAATATTGTGGAAACACAATCAGAATAGCCCAGGACCTGGCAGCTTCTACACTGAGGGATCGAAGGGCATGGAATATGATATTCCAGAGGCAAAAGAACTGGGAATGAACCCAAGGGTCACCTACCCAGCAAAACTGAGTATCTTGTTTCAGGGGAAAATATGGTCATACAGTGGAATAGAGGACTTTCAAGCATTCTTGAGGAAAAAACCAGAATTGAATAGAAAATTTGACATCCAGACACAAGAAGGAAGAGATGCCTGAGAAGGTAATCAGGGAAAAGAAATCAAAAGGAACTTATCAAAGTTGAACTATTTACATTCCTATATGGAAAAGCAATAACTGTGACTGATGATATCTTTCTCACTATGAAAATAATGGAAGAAGGGGGTGTGGTCATATGAATACATATGTGAATGTGTGTGTATATGGTTACAGTTATATATGGATAGAGGGCATAGGTTGAATTTGTTGGGAAGGGAGAATACTCAAGGGATGAAATTATGAGGTGAGAGAGGAAAGTGGCAAGAGGAGATGGGGAGAGACATGGTAGGGTAAACTATCTCATGTAGGGGAAGTGGTTGCAAAGGAGGGGGAGAATAAGGAAGGCTAAAAAGGCAAAACCACATTCACATTGAATTTGGTTCAGGGAGAAAATGACATACATACTAAATGGGATATCTCAACCTTCAGCAGGATAGGGGGAAGGGGGATGAGAGGAGGGATGTTGGATGGGAGGGCATCCTTGGGGTGAGGGGAGGTTGGAAGTACCCACTATAGAAGAGGGACAGGATCATGTAGGGAATGGACCAGGTGGGGGGTGGGATGAATGGGAGGGAATTTTAAGCAGCCTTGTACAATATATCTACTATGATAATGTTTTGCATAGCTAGACATGTACAACATATACTGAATTACTTATCTCCCCAGAGGGAATGGGTGACAAGGGAGGAAGGAAATGGATCTGAAATTCGAGGTCTTAACATTAAATGTTTCAAATATATATAAATACTATTATTAATACTCTTTTGCTTATAATTGGGAGATAAGATGTGCAGGCATTGGGACATAAAGATTCATCTTCCTCTAATGGAAAAGTCGATGGGGGTATGGGAGAAGGTATGGGAGAGAGCAGATTGGAGGAAGTGATATCTTGTGGGACTGCTATTCTGGGAGGTTGGGTAGGGGAATAATGGGGGGAAAATGATTGTAACTCAAAATATGGCGGAAATGAATGATGTAAAACAGAAGTTAATAAAGCATTTGTTTAAAAAAACATATGAACTTATCCATCCTGTATCCACTCTGTCAGCAACAGTCTTTCTCTCAAGTCACGTAATAGTTTCCAATCCCTTTATTACTCCCTAAATGACTTTTTATTATGTTCCCTGTAGCAGCTGTTCCAAACCTTTCTTCTTAAGCCCACATATAAAACTTCCAAGAGGGGAGGGAGAGACAGAGAGAGAGACAGAGAGA
>WOXC01010429.1:0-157573 GCA_011680675.1 Gymnobelideus leadbeateri | reverse complement strand
TTCTGTTTCTTTAACAGAGGCTTAAGTTAAAACTAGGTGCTAAGTACTAGAATGCTAAGTACTAGTACATTCTTAGCTTAGCAGTACAAAGGGATCTTCAAATTTCTTTATTATTACAGTGACTTGCCCAAGGTCACATAGCTAGTTAAGTGTCAAGTGTCTGAGGCGGGATTTGAATTCAGGTCCTCCTGACTCCAGGGCTGGTGCTCCATTCACTGTGCCACCTAGCCTCCCTGATGGTGTCCATTTAGATACTCAGTAACTGGCTATCCCTGTATGAGGTTTTAAGTAGTGTTGGGATTGGAGTGGAATAAAATAGAGCAAGCAGAGGATAAGGGATGAGAATGTGTCCATGTCTCTGAGACTCTTTCTCTCTTGTTCTTTTCTTTCTGCCTTGTCTTTAGTAGAGAGGACATTTATTCACTGTGTTCGGACATGTCTCTGGTGACTGAACTGTTTGGACTTTCTTGGGAGCTAGACAAGGAGAGGGAGGCGATGTAGCCCTCCCTAAAGAAGCAGGAAAAGGGATAAGATCAAGAAGAGTCTGTGGGCATGTGCTACCAGGACTTGTCTTCAGTAGCAATAGCTGGGCCCTTATTAGGCAGGCTTTCTTCCCTCTTTTCAGAGAAGCATTCCAGGCAGTCTGAGGACAGAGACCCAGTCCAATCCAAGACAAGAGTGAAAACAAATGGCTCACGGAGATGTGACCGTATGGAAATGAGTGGCTTTCTTTGGGTGTCTGTGTTATCAGGCCAAGCTGCTGGTGTCTGGGCAGTAGCAGGAGTTGGGGACTGAAGGGGCTCTCTCAACTTGGTTTTTTAGAAAAGGCTGAAGCTCATGTTCGTGCAGTCTATCTAGGGGCAAGTATGGTGAATAAAAGTCAGCTTGGGAGTCAAGAGATCCAGGTTCTAATCTGGGAACTTCAAGGTCCTCTACTCCCATCCCTTCATTTTACAGATTTGGAAACTGAAGCCCAGGGAGATTAAGTGACTAACCCAAGGTCACTCAGGTGGTACATGGCAGAATCAGGATTTGAATCAAGGTGGTCTTATTCTAAATTCAGCATTCTTTTCCCTGTGATCTATAAGGTCCTTCCAACTCTAGCATTCCATTCATTCATCTGTTTAAAGAACATTTTTCATTCTAGCTTTATCAATCCTCCTTAAATCCCCAACTATCACCAGAACAAGGAGTTGCCTTTGCTTTCTGCAGTTATCCTCAGTGCTACATGTTACTCTTCAAGGGGCTTTTTTTCCCCTTAATTGACCTTGGATGTTCATTTATCCTAGTTTCATTTCTATAATAGTGATGTTGGGGTAAGAGCTACAGATAGGACAGTGAGGGGAGGTGAGCATAGTGTGATTTACCTTAGCCTCTACCCTTAGGCTGGCCCTCATCCCTTGCATTGCCCTAGGAATGAGAGACAGACAGACAGAGACACAGAAAGAGTGTGTCTGTAAGTATTTGTGGCTTCACCAAGTTGGTTTTATATATCGGTGAGCTGTGTATAGTTGTGAGAGAGTAGGCGTGAGTCTTGATTTGTGGGAGTGTGTATTTGCATGTGTGTACAGTTCTGTGTGAGTGTGTGTGACCACAAACATGTGGGTGTGTTCGTGAGAGAGTCTGCATGTGTCCTTATCTCTTTCTCTTGTTCAAATGTTTGTTTCTTTTCTCTGGTGTTTATTTTGGAAGAACTCGGTCCAGCCCTCCCAGAACTCTGCTGCCGAGTTGGCTTGGCTCCCAGTGGCTGGTGCCCTCACTCCTCAGCTGCCTGATCTCAGCTCAGGGTGGAAGTAGGACTGTAGCACAGGATAGATAGATGAAAAATCTCACTTATTGCCCTCCAAACCATGAATATTAGTCTAGGATGTTTTTTCCTGATAACATCTCCCTCTCCTATCTACCCCCCTGACATAGTCCTCCATTCCAGGTCCTAAAGCTGAAAGCATGATAAAAACAAGCAATTATTCACTTTTTAAATCTCCTAACTGACAGGCCTCCACTTACTATCAGAATTCCACCCCTTCCAACACTCTTAAATAATACTGGAGGCCCAGGTAAATGGGTTGGGGGTTGAGCCAATACTGTTCCTTCTCTTATGCTTTTTTGGGATTCCAAATAGGATTTGGACCCATAGATTCTCACAATAATGTAGAGATAAGGTTCAGAGCCCCTGCCTACACTGAACTACGCTCTCAACAGTTGGGTTTTACCCAGAATTATGCTTGTAATTGTTTAATAATCAGTTATCCTTTAAAAAAAAAGGCAAAAAAGCATGACACTTTAAAGTTTAACCTGCATTATTGCCATTTTCTCCATCACATTCTTAAGTCTAAACAATAAAACAAGCCTTGATTCATAGTGCAATTTCTGAGGTATAAATACTCACTGAAAATCAAACAACAGACTCCCTAGTTGGAGCTGGCTCCAACACACCCCTGATCTTATTCCTTTTTGTAGTATCTATAACCAAAGCACACTATGCCTTGTACAGAACAGAGGCTCTGTGAAAACTTAATGAATGAATGAATCTGCCCACAACCCACATCAGCCTAGAACAGCTAAAATCCCACCTTCTCCAGAAGCCTTTCCCCATTCCCCTTGCTAATGCCTCTTTACCCTGTTGATTATCTTCAGTTTATCCTGTTAATGTATCTTGTTTGTACAATTGTTTGCATGTTACCTGTCCCATCAGACTTTGTGTAAGCTTCTTGCTATCAGAGACTGGGTTGTTTTAGTTTAAATTTTTGTTGGTGGTGGTGGTGATTTTGTTTGGTTTTTGTTTTTGGCCTTTCTTTGTATCCCAGCACTTAGCACAATGCCTGGCATATAGTAGACATTTAATAAATGCTTGTTAACTTGAACAGAGGTGAAGGAAGGTATCTTTGAGTTGAGAGTGAGTGGTTAAGACTTCCCCAGAGGAAATGATTAAGTGCTCTGAGGTCTGGGTAGTGACCTGGCACTGTATGTATTATTTCTCTCTGAGTGGATGTTAGGAAAGGAAGGTACTGTAGTTTCTAGGACTTCTTGGAAACTGCCTCCCTACCTGCCATGTAGAAGTTTACCCTCTCTGGGTTGATTCACAGTATTCAGTCTATGGGGGTCTCAGTGAATTTTTACAGAATTCTAGATGCAGTGGCAGATACCAAAATAAGAGATAGGCCTCTGCCCATGGGAAGTGTGCATGGATGGGACCTGTGATATGTATAGTATAGCTGGAAATAGTAGTCACTAAGTGCGTGGAAGAAGATATCCCTCCCCACCCCACTCCAGAGAAGGCCACCGTGTGACATATGTATTTATATGTATACACCTACATGTGTATACATACATACACATACCTATATAATATACAGTATACATAAGCACATATTTAGAACATACAACATATACATATATGTATACATATATACATTCATATGTGTGTGTGTGTAAAACCATAGTATGTATACTTCTACTTATCACTTGTTTCTCTGGAAGTAGATAGCATCTTCCTTCATAGGTCCTTTATAGTTGATCTGAATATTTCTAATACTCAAAATAACTTAGTCACTCACAGTTCTTCAAACAGTATGCTGCTACTGTCATGTAATGTTCTCTGGTTCTGCTCATTTCACTAATTATTTCATGTCCCTGTTTTTCTAAAATCAAACCAGCTCATCATTTCTCATACCACAGATACTATCACAATCATATGATCAATGACGTCCAGAGCCCCAAGTGAATCCAGTCACATTGGGCAAATACTAGAGGTAGAATTTGGGCCCCTGGACTACCCTCAAAGGTGCATGCAATCCATTTAGGTGAAGGAAAGGCAAGTGCTGCCAGAAAATGTGAGGCCGTAAGCAGGCCAAAGGTGAGTGGCCATGGGATGGGACCCTCCCCAGGGGAAAGATAGCCACCCCCTCCCGTGTGTGTGTGTGTGTGTGTGTGTGTGTGTGTGTGTGTGTGTGTGTGTGTGTTCAGTTGCCCTAGATAGCCTCTGGAGGAGGTAAAGAAAGTAGCAATAGGATGGCAGAGGGGCAGGAGCCTCAGGAAAGAAGGCAGTTTCCAAGAGAGAGGAGAGATACTTGTGACTCCGGAGTACAGATCATACCCACAGGGGCCTAGGAGGACCAGCATTGCCTTGAATGAGGGTTGGGATGGGCCACATAGGTTGACTACTTCCATTGCACCAGGATGAGAGTTGATGGAAAGGAGGGGAGGGTTACAAGAAATATTGTGGAGGAATGACAAGGTTTGGCAGCTGATTGGATAAGGAAAAATGAGGGCAGGGTAAAAGTTAAGAATATCTCTGAAGGGGTGCAGCTAGGTGGCACAATGAATAGAGCATTGGCCCTGGAGTCAGGAGGATCTTAGTTCAAATCTGGCCTCAGACATTTAACACTTACTAGCCTTGTGACCTTGGGCAAGTCACTTAACCCCAATTGCCCTGCATTCCCACCACCAAAAAGCAAAATATTAAAAAAAAAAGAACAGGGAGTAGAAACGGCACGTCCAAGGCACTCTCCCCCCAGATCACCTCCAAAGTATGTAAAAGGGGACTCTGAACAACTTCTGGAGCTCCAGCACCCACAAAACAACACAGAGAAGCTAAGCTCCCGCTGAGGAAAGCCGAGCAGCCCTGCAGGAAGGACCAGCGCAGCACTCTGGGAGCCGGCCAGGCACACTGCGCAGAGAGCAGAGCCCAGGTCCTCGTGAGCCCCAGTTTTAGCCCCAGGGCGGCCAGGCCAGCAGCCAGCTGGAGGGACCCCAGAACACCAGTAGCTATAGCGATTCCAGAATTATCAACATAGACATGCCTAGGACAAAGTGAGAGGTTAGTGCCCTATGGAATTTGGGACCAGTATTTGGAGAACACGTCGGCTTCCTTCCCTGGGGGCTAGAAGCCACTGAGGAGACACACCATTTTGTAGTTTTCAGTGGCAGCTCCAGCTCCTGGCCTGCGAACTGTAAGGAGATCCAGCGATCAGTCTTGGGGGGTAATTGCTCTTGCTTTAACCTCCCTGGATCTGGATTGTGGTATGGGGTGGAGGTCGTGGGGTGGGTATCCAGCTTGCCAGAAACAGAAGTTGTCCCCCCCACACACATTCGGGATGGAAGCTCCCCTGTCTGGTGGCAGAGTCCTACTATGGCACCAAGCCCAAAAGTCAAGTAATTAAGTGGCAACATGCCAAGGCAAAGGAAACAAATTAAACAGAAAAATTCAACATTAGACTCTTATTTTGGGGGCAAAGAGGATCAAAGCATAGAATAGGAGGAGGCCTGTGAGGTCAGAAATCCTGCTCCAAAAGCCCCAAAGGAAAATATGAGCGGGTTACAGGCCTTAGAGGACCTTAAGAAGGACTTTAAAAATCAAATAAGAGAAGTGGAGGAAAAATTGGAAAGAGAAATGAGAAGGATGCAGGAAAAGTATGAAATGAGGGTCAACAGCCTGACTGAGGAAAACAACACCTTAAAAAATAGACTAACTCAAATGGAGGCCCAAAAGGGCAATGAGGAGAAGAATGCCTTAAAAAGTCAAATTTTCCAGATGGAAAAAGAATCTCAAAAGCTCACTGAGGAGATTCATTCCTTCAGAGTTAGACTGGAGCAAATGGAAGCTAATGACTTTATGAGAAATCAAGATGCTGCTAAGCAGATCCAAACAAATGAAAGATTAGAAGGCAATGTGAAATATCTCATGGGAAAAACCACTGACCTGAAAAATAGATCCAGGAGAGACAATTTAAAAATTATTGGACTACCTGAAAGCCATGATCAAAGAAAGAACCTAGAAATCACCCTTCAAGAAATCCTCAAGGAAAATTGCCCTGATGTTTTAGATCCAGAGGGCAAAATAGAGGTTGAAAGAATCCACAGATCACCTCCTGAAAAAGATCCCAAAAAGAAAACTCCCAGGAATATTATAGCCAGGTTCCAGAATCCCCAGATCAAGGAGAAAATACTCTAAGCAGCCAGGAAGAAACAATTTCAATATTGTGGAAACACAATCAGAATAGCACAGGACCTGGCAGCTTCTACACTGAGGGATTGAAGGGCATGGAATATGATATTCCAGAGGGCAAAAGAGCTGGGATTGAAGCCAAGGTCACCTACCCAGCAAAACTGAGTATTTTGTTTCAGGGGAAAATATGGTCATTCAGTGGAATAGAGGACTTTCAAGCATTCTTGAGGAAAAACAAGAGTTGAATAGAAAATTTGACATTCAGACACAAGAAGCAAGAGATGCTTGAGAAGGTAATCAGGGAAAAGAAATCAAAAGGAACTTATCAAAGTTGAACTATTTACATTCCTATATGGAAAAACAATAACTGTGACTGATGAAACCTCTCTCAGTATGAAAATAATGGAAGAAGGGTGTATGGTCATTTGAATACATATGTGAATGTGTGTATATATGTTTACAGTTATACGTGGATAGAGGGCATAGGTTGAATTTGTTGGGAAGGGATGATACTTAAGGGGTGAAATTATGAGGTGAGAGAGGAAAGTGGCAAGAGGAGATGGGGAGAGACAGGGTAGGGTAAACTATCTCATGTAGAAGAAGCAAGGGGAAGTGGTTGCAGGGGAGGGGAAGAATAGGAAGGCAAAAAGACAAAACCACATTCTCATTGAATTTGGTTCAGGGAGAGAATGACATACATACTAAATGGGATATCTCAACCTGCAGCAGAATAGGGGGAAGGGGGATGAGAGGAGGGATGATGGATGGGAGGGCATCCTTGGGGGGAGGGGAGGTTGGAAGTACCCACTATAGAAGAGGGACAGGATCAAGTAGGGAATGGACCAGGTGGGGGGTGGGATGGGTGGGAGGGAATTATAAGCAGCCTTGTACAATATATCTACTATGGTAATGTTTTGCATAGCTAGACATGTACAACATATACTGAATTACTTATCTTCCCAGAGGGAATGGGTGACAAGGGAGGAAGGGAATGGATCTGAAATTCGAAGTCTTAAAATTAAATGTTTCAAATATATATAAATACTATTATTAATACTCTTTTGCTTGTAATTGGGAGATAAGATGTGCAGGCATTGAGGCACAGAGATTCACCTTGCTCTAATGGAAAAGTCGTAGGGGGTATGGGAGAAGATATGGGAGAGAGCAGATTGGAGGAAGCGATATCTTGTGGGATTGCTATTTTAGGGTGGTAGGTAGGGGGAAAAGGGGGGAAAAATTGTAACTCAAAATCTGATGGAAATGAATGATGTAAAACAGAAGTTAATAAAACATTTGTTTTAAAAAAAAAAAGAACAACTTCAAAGTTGTATACCTGAATGAAGAGAAGGAAGGAGGTTCCTTCAATAGAAAGAGGAAAGTTTGGGGGGGGCGGAGCCAAGATGGCGGGGTAGAAACAGCTCATCCAAGCCACTCTGCCCCCAGATTCCCCCCAAACTATGTAAAAGGGGACTCTGAACAACTTCTGGAGCCCCAGCACCCACAAAACGACACAGAGAAGCTAACCTCCCACTGAGGACAGCCCAGCAGCCCTGCAGGAAGGACCAGCGCAGCGCTCTGGGAGCCAGCAGCGTGCAGAGCACAGGGAACCGAGCCGAGTCAAGCCCAGGTCCATTTGAGCCAAGGTTTTAGCCCCAGGGCAGCAGGGCCAGAAGCCGGCTGGAGCGACCCCAGAACACCAGTAGCTGTGGTGATGCCAGAAATATCAACATAGGCATGCCTAGGACAAAGTAAGAGGTTAGTGCCCTATGGACTTTGGGACCAGTATTTGGGAAATGTGTTGGCTTCCTCCCCTGGGGGCTAGAAGCCGCTGAGGAGACACGCCATTTTGTAGTTTTCAGAGGCAGCTCCAGCTCCTGGCATGCGAATTGTAGGGAGATCCAGCGATCAGTCTTGGGGGGTAATCGCTCTTGCTTTAACCTCCCTAGATCTGGATTGTGATCTGGGGTGGAGGTCGTGGGTGGGTATCCAGCTTGCCAGAAACGGAAGTTGGCCCCCTCACACATTTGGGACGAAAGTTCCTGTCTGGCACCAGGCCATACAGTGGCAACAAGCCCAAACGTCAAATAATTAAGTGGCAACATGCCAAGGCAAAGAAAACAGAAAAATGCAACCCTAGACTCCTATTTTGGGGGCATAGAGTGGGAAACGGACTGTGAGGTCAGAAGTCCTGCTCCAAAAGCCCCAGGGGAAACATGAGCGGGTTCCAGGCCATAGAGGACCTTAAGAAGGACTTTAAAAATCAAATAAGAGAAGTGGAGGAAAAATTGGAAAGAGAAATGAAAAGGATGCAGGAAAAGTATGAAATGAGGGTCAACAGCCTGACTGAGGTAAACAACAACCTTAAAAAATAGACTAACTCAAATGGCAAAGGAGGCCCAAAAGGGCAATGAGGAGAAGAGTGCCTTAAAAAGTCAAATTTTCCAGATGGAAAAAGAATCTCAAAAGCTCACTGAGGAGTTTCATTCCTTCAGAGTTAGACTGGAGCAAATCAAGATGCTGTTAAGCAGATCCAAACAAATGAAAGAGTAGAAGGCAATGTGAAATATCTCATGGGAAAAACCACTGACCTGGAAAATAGATCCAGGAGAGACAATTTAAAAATTATTGGGCTCCCCGAAAGCCATGATCAAAGAAAGAACCTAGAAATCACCCTTCAAGAAATCCTCAAGGAAAATTGCCCTGATGTTTTAGATCCAGAGGGCAAAATAGAGGTTGAAAGAATCCACAGATCACCTCCTGAAAAGATCCCAAAAAGAAAACTCCCAGGAATATTATAGCCAGGTTCCAGAATCCCCAGATCAAGGAGAAAATACTACAAGCAGCCAGGAAGAAGCAATTTCTATATTGTGGAAACACAATCAGAATAGCCCAGGACCTGGCAGCTTCTACACTGAGGGATCGAAGGGCATGGAATATGATATTCCAGAGGGCAAAGAGCTGGGAATGAACCCAAGGGTCACCTACCCAGCAAAACTGAGTATTTTGTTTCAGGGGAAAATATGGTCATTCAGTGGAATAGAGGACTTTCAAGCATTCTTGAGAAAAAACCAGAATTGAATAGAAAATTTGACATCCAGACACAAGAAGCAAGAGATGCCTGAGAAGGTAATCAGGAAAAGAAATCAAAAGGAACTTATCAAAGTTGAACTATTTACATTCCTATATGGAAAAACAATAACTGTGAGTGATGATATCTTTCTCACTATGAAAATAATGGAAGAAAGGTGTGTGGTCATATGAATACATATGTGAATGTGTGTGTATATGGTTATAGTTATATATGGATAGAGGGCATAGGTTGAATTTGTTGGGAAGGGAGAATACTCAAGGGATGAAATTATGAGGTGAGAGAGGAAAGTGGCAAGAGGAGATGGGGAGAGACAGGGTAGGGTAAACTATCTCATGTAGAAGAAGCAAGGGGAAGTGGTTGCAAGGGAGGGGGAGAATAGGAAGGCAAAAAATCACATTCTCATTGAATTTGGTTCAGGGAGAGAATGACATACATACTAAATGGGATATCTCAACCTACAGCAGAATAGGGGGAAGGGGGATGAGAGGAAGGATGATGGATGGGAGGGCAGCCTTGGGGGGAGGGGGGGCTGGAAGTACCCACTATAGAAGAGGGACAGGATCAAATAGGGAATGGATCAGGTGGGGGGTGGGATGAGTGGGAGGGAATTATAAGCAGCCTTGTATAACATATCTACTATGATAATGTTTTGCATAGCTAGACATGTACAACATATACTGAATTACTTATTTTCCCAGAGGGAATGGGTGACAAGGGAGGAAAGAAATGGATCTGAAATTTGAGGTCTTAACATTAAATGTTTCAAATATATATAAATACTATTATTAATACTCTTTTGCTTGTAATTGGGAGATAAGATGTGCAGGCATTGGGACACAAAGATTCACTTTCCTCTAATGGAAAAGTCAAAGGGGGCATGGGAGAAGGTATGGGAGAGAGCAGATTGGAGGAAGCGATATCTTGTGGGAATGCTATTCTGGGAGGATGGGTAGGGGAATAACGGGGGGAAAATGATTGTAACTCAAAATCTGGCGGAAATGAATGATGTAAAACAGAAGTTAATAAAGCATTTGTTTAAAAAAAAGAAAGAAAGAAAGAAAGAGGGAAGTTTAGAAGGAGCTTTTTCTAGGGAAAAACAGTGAGTTCTATTTTGTCACTCAACAAGTTTAATTAAGCATTTACTATGTGTAAGCACTGTGCTAACCATTGAGGATACAAAGGAAAGGGGGGGAAACCCCACAATCTCTGCCCTCAAAGAGTTTAAATTTTAATGGGGATAGCCCTCATGTAAATAATGAGGCATATACAGTATATACACAGAATATTTTGTTGTTCATTTGTATCTGAATCTTTGTGATCCCATTTGGAGTTCTCTTGGGCAAAGATAACTGGAGTGGTTTACCATTTCCTTCTCCAGCTCATTTTTATAGAAGAGGAAACTGAGGCAAACAGGGTTAAATGACTTGCTCAGGTTCACACAGCTAGTTAGTGTCTGAAGCCAGATTTGAACTCAAAAAGATAGTCTTCCCGACTCCAGATGGGATACTCTATCCATTGTCCTATCTAGCTGTCCCTAAACACAGAACAGTTGGAAGCTAATTTTTTTTATGTGTGTGCTTTGTGGAGGGGAGAAGGTAGGGCAGTTGGGATTAAGTGACTTGCCCAAGGTCACATGGCTAGTTTTGTGTTAAGTGTCTGAGGTCAGATTTGAACTCAGATCCCCCTGACCCCAGGTCCATTTCTCTATTCACTGTGCCACCTAGCCCCAGTTGGAAGCTGATTTAAAAGGGGAAGGCATTGCTGGACTGGGAGGGTGAGGGAAGGGACAGGGAAAGTTCTCTTGCAGAAGGTGGCCCTTTGAGCTGAGCCTTAAAGAAAGTTAAGATGACATAGCGGAGCATTCCAGGCATTACAGACAGTAAAGGCCACAGAGACCAGAGATGGATTCCTGTTTGAGCTATGGAAAGAGGGCAAGTGGTTCTGGGGGTAGGGAAGCATTAGAAGCCTGGAAGGGTGGAAGGGGCCAGGTTATTTAACCAAGGACTCTATATTTGTGTAATTTCTTTTCTTTCTTTTTTTTTTTTTTGCCTTTTTGGGGGGCAATTGGGGTTAAGTAATTTGCCCAAGGTCACATGGCTAGGTTTTTGTTTTTGTGTGCGTTAAGTGTCTGAGGCCAGATCCGAACTCAGGTCCTTCTGACTCCAGGGCCGACAGTCTACTCACTGTGCCACCTAGCCGCCCCGATTTGTGGAATTTCTTGAGCAGAGAGTGACAGTCAGATCCATGCTTTAGAAAAACCACCTTGGCCGTTGAATGGAGGGAGGAGAAATTTGAAGGTGGAAAGAAGGCCTTTGAGTATGAGGTGCCAGTGTGAAAGCCAGGTGGAGGCCTTCATCAGATAGGTGGCAATTTGAGACTGGAGTTCAAGAAAGAGATGAAGACTGGGGTCATTTGCATAGAGATTGAACCCATGGGAGCTGATGAGATCCCCAAGATGAGAAACATAGTGAGTGAAAAGGACCCAGAACAGAGCCCTGGAGACTTGTCTGAGCAGTATATGGACAAGGCAACTGACCGAATGTGGGAAATTAGTATTCTGGGAGAGCTGAGGAGTCCCTATGGCTGTGAATTGGGACGAGGTGATTGGAGGGAGGGTGGCATCCTCAGCAGGAGGAGCAACTTCTGGAGTAATGCAGTGCATGAGACTGAGGAGCCCTGCAGCCAAGGCAGTATCTGGGAGAAGAAGGCCTAGTAAAGGGTGAGGACCTGAGAAGGGGCCCTCTGTCTAGCAGTCTGGAGGTCATGTGAGTACTGCCCAAGAGAGAAGTTTCAGCTGACTGATGCAAGCAGAAGCCCCATCTCAGTGGGTCACAAAGTGAGGGAATGGGAGGGAAGCCTGGACTGGGGTGCGCGTTCTGTTTTTGAGCTCATACTGTGTGTGTGTCATTGGATAAGTCATTCACCCTCTCTGCCTTAATGACTCCCAACTATAAAATGAGGTGGGAGCGGGGCGGCTGGGTGGCGCAGTGAGTAGAGCGCTGGCCCTGGAGTCAGAAGGACCTGAGTTTGGATCCAGCCTCAGACACAACGCACACACAAATAAAAACCTAGCCGTGTGACCTTGGGCAAGTTACTTAATCCCAATTGCCCTCCAAAAAGCAAAAAAAAAAAAAAAAAATGAGGTGGGAGGATTGTTCTGGCATCCTCCCCCAATCAGAGCAATTTGGATGAGAAAGCTATGAAACTTCTAGGATATGAAGAATGAGCTGCAGAAACCCCCATCTTTCTAGTTAAGGGACACTGCGGCCAACAGACTGTGCCTTGGGAAGTTCCTGAGTGTGGATTTGGGGAGGGGGAGGAGAGCGCGTCCCTGGGGCCCTGTACCCAGGGCTGTTCAGCTTTGGTCCAGGGTTTTTGCTCTCTTTCCCCTCTCAGGGTGATGCAATCTTGCTGAAAAATAAACAGCATTTTAAGTTAATTGGATCCCTGTATTTTCTCCATTTCCCTCCATCCCTGCCTGTCATATCTCATTTCCCACAAAACATTACTGCCTTTTACATGTTCATTACAATTTATTTTCTCTTCACAAGCCCCTGTGTTGCTGTGCGTCTGCTCCTCTTGGGGTCTCTGTTACTTACTCTCTAGGGCCCTCTGTAAGCTCATCGCTCCCCAAGTCTCTCTGTTTGTCTCTGGTCTTCTCTTTACCTTTATTCCCAACTCTTTCTAGGTCTCTGTCCTTCTCTGGACTTGTTTTTTTATCTCAGTCCCTCGTTTTGTCTCTTCCTCAGACTCTTTGGGTTGGTCTTTCTTTTATTCTCTCATGTTTGTATTTTTTCTAAGTCTCTCTGGGTTCCTGTCCTACTTTACCCTTGATGCTATAGTTTCCCCTAATGACCAGACTGGATGGAGGTGCTTCATTTACATAAATGCTTAAGGGACTCAAGGAGCTGATTATATTCAAGCATATCTTTGTCTGGAACATTTCTCTGATGGCTTAAAGACTATACCATGTGGGACTTGGGCATTAGAGTGGTGCTGGGCCCAAGGCCCTCCAGGTGTTAAGATTGGGATCTCTGAGCTTACTTTCCATCAGGGAGGAAGAGGACAGACAGATCAGATATGGGGGCTGGGCCTTAGAGAAAAACTGGATGGCTTAGACGGAAACTCTCCCTAGAATCTTTATTCATCCCAAACTCTCCCTTTCTTCTCACTATTCGTATCTTGGTTTCTGTCTCCCCCTTTGTCTTAGGTTTTCTGATCCTGTCATTTAATTTTGTCTCTGGCTTTCCTTGCCATTTCTCTGGCTGTTTTTCTCAATCCTAGACTCCTCTTTTTTTCTTTTCTCTCTCTCTCTCCTCTCTCCCTGTCACTATGTGTCTGTCTTATTTTCTCTCTCTTCATATTCATCCTTCCTTTGGCTGCAGTGATAGTTCATTATACTCATATACCCGATTGTTCAGTCATTCCCCCAATTAATGGATAGTTGCCTTGTTTCCAGTTTTTTACAAAGAATATTTTGACATGTGTAGGACTATACCTCTCTATCTTTGATTTCTTTAGGGTCAATGCCCAACTGTGGTATCACTAGGTCAGAGGGTATGAACAGTTTAGTCACTTTTCTAGCATAGTTCCGAACTGTTTTCCTCCTTCCATCTCTGATTCCCTCCTTGCCCCCCTCCAGATACAAAAGTTCCCTCTTCCCCCTTTGTTGCTTGGTTGCCTCTGGTTTTTCTCTTTGCTGGTTCCCAGAGTAGGTCTCTTGTACTGTTTTCTTTCTTAGCTGTATCCTTAACCCTCTTTGGAGACTAATGTTCTGTCCTGAATCACTCCCACTTAGCCTCAGCATCCTGTCAGAGCCAGGGGAACACAAGCTAGGGCTGAGCCACTGACCCAGGTTAGTGAGGATGGCTGGGATGTTGGGGAGTGCTAGGTATGGATGAGAAGGCAAGGCAAGGTACTGAGGTGGGCAGAGGGAAAGGAACAAGGACCATGTCCAGGCCATGAAATAGAAACCAAGGTTTGAGCTGATTGATTCTCTATGACCTGGAATGACTCACACTTTGTACAGAATCACTGGCTTCACAAACATTCTCTTTTTCTGGAAGCCTTGGTTAGGCCCCAAGAGCCATCTTGGTGGTATTGGAATAATACACTTTGGGCAATTACTTGTATGCCCTCCTTCCTGACCCACTTCTTTAAGTTCTTGCACTCCCCTCCCCCCAGAATAGAACCACCTTGAGGGCAGGATGTGTTTCCTTTTCCCCTTGTTATTTGCAGTGCCTAGCACATAAATGCTTAATACATACTTGTTGCTCATTGACGAATTGCTTTCCATTTTCTGGCTCTGTTTCTGTTTTGCTTGAGCACTGGGTCTTCTCAGCCCCACTCTGCATCTTCAGAGGGACATTTCATATTCTGACAGATATGGCGATGTCCATATTAGAAAGCCGCCACCAGTTAAAGCATAGTAAGAACCAGCCCTGCTTGGGTTATTGTAGAAAATTCTGGTTTTACCTATTTTTAAAGGGATTTTATTATTCTGGGGGCAAGGAAGAGGAGAATTAAAAACAAGAAACTTAACTCTCAGCTTGGCAGCTGAGACAAACTCCTAAGCGGAAATCTGAGTCAAAGGGAAGGCATCGTGTTGGAGCTGGTAGGAAAGCAAGAGCGATAAAAGGGAGGAGAAGAACAAGCACTAATTAAACACCTACTGTGTGCCAGGCACTGTGCTAAACACTTTCAAATACTATTTCATTTGATCCTTACAACAACCTTGGAGAGTAGGTGCTTTATTATCCCCATTTTACAGAAGAGGAAACTGAGGCATAGAGAGGTTTAGTGACCTGCTGAGGAAAACATAGTTAAATGTCTGAGTCAGGAAACTCAGCTCTCCCTTACGCCAGGCCTAGTAATCTATTAATTCAATTCAATAAACATTCATTAAGTATTTACCACGTGCCAGACTCTGTGCTAAGTGCAGGGGACACAAAAAGAAGGAAAAGACAGTCCCTGCCCTCAAGGAACTTACAATCTAATGGGGGGGGGGGAACAATATGCAAACAAATATAAACAAAGCAAGCTAGTTCAGGATAAATAGAAAATAATTAAAAGATGGAAGGAACTGGAATTAAGAGGGGTTAGGGAGGCCTTCCTGTAAAAGGTCGGATTTTAGTCTGGAACTTAAGGGAAGTTAGGGAGGTCAGCAGTAGGAGCAGGGGAGAGAGAGCATTCCAGGCAGGAGGGACAGCCAGAGAAAATGCTTGGACACCAAAGAGATGGAGTGTCTTGTTCACGGAATAGCCAGGAGGCCAGTGTCCCTGGATCGTTGAGGACAGGTCAAGGGAGTGAGATCTAAGAAGACTAGAAAGGCAGGAAGGGGCTAGGTCCTGAAGGATTTTGAATGCCAAACAGAGCATTTTGTATTTGCTCCTGGAGGCAATAAGAACTCACTGGAGTTTACTGAGTAGGAGGGTGAAATGATCAGACCAGCATTTTAGGAAAATCACTTTAATGGCTGAATGGAGGATGGATTGGAGTGAGGCAGGTAGACCTGCTTGTAGCTGGTTACAGTAATCAAGGTGTGATGTGTTGAAGGCTTGCACTAGAGTGATAGCAGTGTCAGAGGAGAAAAGGGGGCATATTGGAGAATTGTCGAAATGGATGGGTCTTGGCAATAGCTTGGATTTGGGGCCTGGGGGTGGGAGTCAGAGATAGTTAGGAATCTGCCTAACTAGTGCCACCTGGGCTCGAGCCCTGGCTTTGACACATCTCCCAGAGTTGGCATGGGAAATTCACTTAATTTCTCTAAGCCTCATGGGGGTAATACTTACATCACCTGTCTCAGAGGGTTATTGTGAGGATCAAGGGAAATGATGTCTGTAAAATAAATCACAAGGCACTATTTAGTATAATGGGAAGTTTGCTAAATTTGGAGACAAGAATACCTGGGTTTAAAGCCTGGTTCTGATATTTCCTACCTCTATGACCTTGGTCCAGATATTTAATATCTCTGGGCCTCAGTTTCTTCTTCTGTAAAATGAACAGTCTGGCCTAAATCACCTCTTGAGTATGCTGCTAAATGTTTAACACCCAGCTTTGGTGTAGGGGTTTGAAAGTTTAATCTTCATTCTTAACATTTTCTCCTTTGCTTTTTTAGTCTAGACAATCAACAAAACAAAAAATCAAGCCCTTATTTACAAATGCTCACACAAAATTTTACAATTTGCTCAAGAGCCAGCTGGTCCAGAGCTGGCTTCAGTATACCCCTGCTACCAGTTGTAAAGCTATTATCATCCTATAAGATAACTATGAGTTTAAGCTCAGGTTATGGAGAGTGGTTGGAAATTGCAGATAGGGAAGTACTCAAAGAGGAGTAGCTAATGTCTGGGCCCTAGGGGAATTGAAGATAAGAGTAGAGGGACAGTGAAACCGATCCCTCCACATACCATATTAGTACATAGACTACATCTACTAGCAAGCAGAGACCAATATCTGGAAAAGGAAAAACCAAGCAGGCAGAGAACCTAGAGGCAGGTGGGGCCACCAAGCAGTATTGTTCTAACTATGATCAATATGTCATCCTTTGGCATGGGAAAATAAGTGTTTTGAGATGTTTTTTTTTCTCATAATGGGGATAACTTTGCACTTAGCCTTTCATAGCTTTTTTTGACCAGTTCAGTAGAGGGTAGGGGTTGGCTGTGGAACAAGTAAAGGAAGCATTGGAAAAAGATAGAGTGGGGTCCACCTGGAGGACAGAGATCTGCCCTATCCTAAGTCCCATCCTGTTTTTGACAGTCAGTGTTGGCTCAGCTTCCTCACCCTCTTCAGCTGTCTTGTCATTCTGGAGTCTAGGAGTGCCCTCTAGTCTAGAAGCTTTGGATTCTGAATTAGCTACCTCCTTACCTTCTTTTGTCTCCTTCCTACCCAGACCAATTCCAGCAGTGTGATGAGGAGAGAGGTCATTGGGAGGTTCATGAGGATGCTGAAGAAATGAGAGGATTTGAGCTTGGGGTGAAGGTGCAGGAGCTACAAGACAAAGGAACAAAGAGCTTCACCCCACAAACCTCAAGTCATGAAAACAGATAGTAACCAGAGGCAGAAAAATGGAGAGTCCTGTTTCTTTACCCCTGTTTGTCAAAGAAACTAATTGGAATTTCTGGAGCTGTTAGGTGGTCTGGGGGAATTAAAGTTCCCCATCCATAAGTATGAGGCATTATGGATGTGTGTATTTACCCTCCCTTTTGAGGGGGTGGGGGATGGGGAGAGGACTTGCACCCAACTGGACATATGGGCCTATGAAATTTGGTTGGACTTTGGGGATATGTCAGATTGCCACGTGTCTATCTAATGGGTGTGGCTATCTCTGGCCACAGCTGTTTTAATGTACTGGGTCTCCTGTGTGTAAGACAGTGAGTACATGTGGTATGGTAGCAGGACCATATTTTCCAAACTGAAAAAAAAAAAATTCCAGGCACGTTGTCTGACAAGGGATATTACTTTTGCAAAGCCTTAATGAAACTGTGTTCTCTGTTCGGTGAATCAGGATGATCCCAGCAAATCTAGGTCATAGGGTAATTTGAAATCATAGATCATATTCTAGGGGACTCATGACAAAACGTGCTGCCCACCTCCAGACTGAGGGCTGATGGACTCAGAGTACAGATCAAGTCACATCTTTTCATGCATTTTTTTCCTTGACTATATATGTTCTTAATAGGCTGGTCTATCTTTTTTTTTTCTCAGTGGGAAAAGGTAGGGAGAGAATTTGGAGCTGAAAAAAATTGACTTAAAAAATTTGTGTGTGTGTGTGTGAGTGTGTGTGTGTGTGTATAAACATATACTTCTTTTTTAACAGAAAAAAAGCAAAGATCTGTGGTTGGAAGGGACTCAGAGCCCCTCTACTCCAGCCCCCTCATTTTACATATGAGGAGATTGAGGCCCAGAGAGGTTGTCACTTGCCCAAGGTCACACAAGCTGTGAGTGACTGAGCCAAGATCTAAATCAGATTTTCTTTTTTTTTTTGCGGGGGGGGGGGGGAGGGCAATTGTGGTTAAGTGACTCGACCAAGGTCTCACGGCTAGTTTTTGTGTTACGTGTCTGAGGTCAGATTTGAACTCAGGTCCTCCTGACTCCAGGGCAGGTGCTCTATTCACTGTGCCACCTAGCCGCCCCCCTAAATCAGATTTTCTGACCACAAATTCAAGATCCATTCCCTTCCACCACATTGCTTCTGTTCAGGTATAATAGAAAGAATACAGGATTTAGTGAGGCAGACAACCCATTTCTGTCTGAAGCTTGGCCACTGATTTTTTTTGCCACCAGAAGCAAACCACTTTCTCCCTCTAAGCCTCAGTGTCTCCTCTGTGAAAGATCAAGTTCCAACTGGAAGATCGCTTCCAACTTTGACATTCAATAGCAGCTGCTTCTATGATGGCTATATCCAGGAGCTTGTATTTCTGGGTTCTCTAGCATATGTTAAAATTAATTTTCATTTCACTGAGGGTGGTGACCAAAATCGAGGCTAGCCAGGAGCGGAAAAGAGCCTTAGATCCCACCTTGGATAGGAAAGGGGGCCTGGAGAGTGACATAAACCTGCAGCTATGCAGCTAAACAGGTGGTAGCCTAGGTTCCATCTGAGAGCAAAGCTCCCAAGGGGAATCTCTCTACCCAGATGGTCCTTGCTGCGTCACCACTCAGATTTATGTTCATGAGTCTTTCCTTCCCAGACTAGCCTAGCTGACCACCTGAGCTCCATCCTTAGGTACCGTCTACTTCTCCTGTCTGACAAGAGCTCGATGACCACATGTCTTTTTTTTTTTTTTGGAGGGAAATTGGGGTTAAGTAACTTGCCCAAGGTCACACGGCTAGGTTTTTGTTTGTGTGTGTTAAGTGTCTGAGGCTGAATCTGAACTCAGGTCCTTCTGACTCCAGGGCCGGCGCTCTACTCACTGCGCCACCTAGCCGCCCCGATGACCACATGTCTATTATAACAGGGAACATTATTCAGGTATGAACTGGACTAGCTTTCCAGCTCTAAAATGTTTGGATACTCTGATAGTACAATGCTCCTTTCTCTCTTCTGTGGGGTGGAAGAGGGGAAATGAAGTTCTGGAGGAAGAGAATTGTTAGAGCCATGCCTTGGGCCTGGTCTGGATGGCATTCCAGGCTTTTCCAGAACTTTTTCTGCTTACAGCTGTCACCCTGCCTTGAAGCCCTGCTACTCTGGAGGGAGTGGAACATTACCATCACCACTACCAATACTGCCATCCATAGTGATTCCCTGTGTCATTCTCCTGTGTGTTCTGGCTTTTGCAGTCAGGGAATAATAATCTCTCTCAAGTAACCTAAAAGGGGAAATAATTTGGTTTGGCAAAGAGCACTTCCTGAGGTGAGCTATGGAAGAGGCTCTAGTAATCTTTCCTGTCTCCTAGGTCCCCTCTCTCCCTCACTTCTGCCTCCTACTTCCACAGTGTCCTAGTATAAAAGAGGTAAATTCTATGCTTCGGCTTTTCCTGACCAGGCCTAGGAAGGACTAGGCTTGTCAAGATTGTCTCCGAGTGGATGGCTTCCTCTATGTTTTTGGGTGACTGCCAGAGGCTTACTGAAGAAGTTGTGAGACACACTGAGAGAGGATAGGAAAGGAAAAAGAACAAAGATGAGATTGAGTAAGGAAGAGCAGAACTTAGACTCTGAGGCCCAGAGAAGGTATGAGGATCTTAGAGAGGCAGAAGGGAGTCAAGGAGGCTTTGAAGTCATTTATCAATTTGTGTGCCTTATAACTGACCAGTCCAGAGCCCTCTGTAAAATTAATTGGGATTAAGAGTATTCTTGGAGGGGCGGCTAGGTGGCACAGTGAATAGAGCGCCGGCCCTGGAATCAGAAGGACCTGAGTTCAGATTCAGCCTCAGACACTTAACACACACAAACAAAAACCTAGCCGTGTGACCTTGGGCAAGTTACTTAACCCCAATTGCCCTAAAGGGGCGGCTAGGTGGCGCAGTGAGTAAGAGCGCCGGCCTCGGAGTTTGGATGACCCGAGATCAGATCCAGCCTCAGAAAATGAGCACCCACGCATAAATCAAAATAACTAGCCGTGTAACCTTGAGCAAGTTACTTAACCCCAATTGCTTTAAAAAAAAAAAAAAGAGTATTCTTGGGCAGATCCTGGCAAGACCCCAGAAACTAACTAGTTCAAACCCCAGGCTATTCCTAATTCATGGCTCACCTGGTCTTGTGGCTTCCTTGGATCCTCTAACCAGTTCTCCAACCCCTATTCTAGGGATAGGCCAGAGAATAGACAGTGTGGTCTAGTGGACTGAATACTGGAAGTCAGGAAGGGCTGGGTTCAGATGTCATCTCCAACACAAGCTAGTCGCTTGATCCCTCTGAGCCCTCAGTATGCTCATCTGTAAATTGGAGATAAAAATACTCGTGGAACTTACCTCCCAAGATTGTTGTGATCATATAAACAAAGCCCTTTGCAAACTTTAAATTGCTATATCAATGCAGTTTTTAGTATTTGAAGTAAGGCCATCCTGGCTCCTCTGTCCTCCCCCTTACTTGCTTTCTTCTCTCTGTAGTTTGTATTCCTCACCTCCCTCTGCCTGCATCCTTCCAGGCAGGCATCTCTATCAGTTCCCGCTCTCCCCCAACCCCCAGAGAGAGGACTCTTGACTCTGACTCACCCTGCCCTGGCTAATCCCATGGCCTGCCTCAGCTGCTCTACCCCAGCTGCCCCAGCCACAGGGCTAAATTTACCCTTTTAATAGAAACCAGATTTATATCCGAATTTTTCCTTTCTTTTATTAGTTTTTGGGTTCTTGGTTGTTGAGTCCTAGGGTGGAGTTGGGGGGGAGGGGGCCAGCATTGAATCCCAAATGTTTCCATATTTGTTTTGTCTGATGGCCTAGTGTCCAAATATTTTTCCTATTATGGGTAGAGAGGAACTGGCCTTTCGGGCTGTCTGTGGCTTTTGGGGAGGTTTTCACACAAGCTTACTGTGTGGGGTTCCTAGGCAAGACTTAAAGAGGTTTCTTAGATTTAATAGATAATATTTTCAGGCAAGACTCCCCTCCCCCCCACACTCCTCCCATCATGTTCTGGAGTGGAGATACTCCTCAGAATTCTCTGACTCATTCTTCTTCTTCTTTCTCTCCCCCACCTTCTCTAACTATCGTTCAGTCACCTCATCTCTGCTCTTTCTCAGTCACTCCTCTTCCTTTCTCCATCCTCATCGTTTCCCCTGTCCCAGCCTTCTGATGTCACATTTGTTGACTTGTCTCTCTGTCTCTATGTTGGACAGGAAGCATGTCAGCATGAGAATGATTGTCCAAGGTTGATGGTGATTTGATGATGCCACAGGGAATAAGTGCCCAGAGTGCTCCACAGTATCTGTTGCCTCTATTCCCACTGCTATCAGTAGGTCTTCATTACTTCATCACTTCAGTGAAGTAATCTGATAGATTTCCCATCTTCTAATCTCCCTTCCTTCCACATGCAAGTATCCATTCTTCATATTATTATTTTTTCCCACCTGTAGTGTGATGGAAAGCCATGCCAATCCATCCTCCACACAGCTATCAGAGAGATTTTCCAACTACGTCACTCCCTCACTGAATAAACTCCAGTGGTTCCCTATTGCCTCCAGGATAAAGTATAAAACTCCTCTGTCTGGCTTCTAAAGAACTTCCCAATTTGGCCCCAACCTACCTTTCCAGCTTTATTACACATTTCTCCCCATCCCAGACTTTATTACCCAGCCAAATTGGCCTTCTTGCTGTTTCTCACACATAGTGTTCCATCTTCCAAATCCATGCCTTTGCCCTGGCTGTCCACCCCTCCTCCCACCCCTTTCCTGGAAGATACTTCTTCCTCCCTTCTACTTCATGGAATCCTTACTTTTCAAGACTTAGCTTAAGTACCACCTTCTGATCCTTTCCTGATCCCTCCAACTTCTAATGTTCTCCTTCCTTAGTCACTTCGTGCATTCCTATTGATGTAAATGTTGTCTCCTCCAATAGAATGGAAACTCCTTGGGAGCAGGAACTTTTCACTTTTGTATCTCCAGCCCCTAGCATAGTGCCTAACACACAGTAGGTGCTTTAGCCAGTTCTGGTTGAGCGACTGATTGACTACCAGTATTATTTTATATTATACTACTGTATATATTGTATAGCATTCACAGAATCTCGGAGTTGGAAGGGACCTCAGAAGCTATATAGGCCAACCATTCTCTGAATAAGTGATCACTTAATTTTTTCTTTAGAAGGTAGCTTTTATGTCCACTTTACATCTTCTCTTCTAACTTGTGTCAGAGATGACATCTGAGCCCAGCTCTTCCTGACTTCCAGCACTCTATCCACTATGCTACATTGCCTGTCCCCTAAAGCAGGCTAAACCTTCCTAGTCCCTTCCATTGACAATATGGTGGTATCTTGAGATTCTGGTCACTCTCTTCTATTTGTTTTCTACTTTATCAGTATCTTACTGAAACATGATTGCCAGAACTGAACACAATATTCCAGATGTGTTAAAACTAGAGTTCAGGGGTGGCTAGGTGGTGCAGTGAGTAAGAGCACTGGCCGGGAGTCCAGAGGACCTGGATTGGTTCAGGCCTCAGATACTTAACACCCACACAAAACTGGCCTGTAACCTTAAGCAAGTTACTTAACACCAATTGCTTTAAAAAAATAAAAAAAAAAACTAGAGTTCAAATCCTGCTTCTGACCACCCACTAGCTATGTGATCATGGAAGGATGTACTGATTCTCTCCTCTACCCTAGCCCCAATCTTCTCATCTACAAAATAGAAGCAACATTTATAATATACATAATACTTTCTATGCTTCAACCAAACTTTCCAACTCTCAATCCCCAAGACACACCTTGTGGCCTCTTAGTTCTTCAACTACAAGTTTGTCAACATTGTTGCTATACCTTGGATTTTCTTCCCTTCTTCCTCTTCATTTATTAAATTCCTATCCATCCAACCCAATGGAAATATCACCTCCTTCTTGAGACCTTCCTTGATCCTCCTTGAATTTCATTCACACCTTTCTTGTATACTTATCACGTAATATTATATATTATAGTTGTCCATATTTATGTCCTTCCCTCCTACTGGTCTAGAAATTCTATGACATGTGACATGTTTTATAGAATGTTAGCTCAAGGGCAAGAACCTCATTTTTGTCATTATATCCCAAGCAACATAGTAGGGACCTAATAAATGCTTATTAAATTGAATTGTATTTCCCTCAATGCCTTAGCATAGAGTAGGAGCTTAAAAATATGTTTTGAATGAATGCATGGATAAATGAATGAGAAAGTCCTTGGTAGGTGAAGGCTAGGATAGCTGAAGTCTTGTATATGCATTAAGGGAGGCAGATAGAAAGGAATCTGTGGGAGAAACAGTCATATACTAAGCTGGGACCCTGGAGCTTACCTCCTAAGAGGTGACTTTAAAGGTAGGTAATGCTGGGAATAAAGCAATATCTATTAGCTGTTGACTCAGAGGCTCACAGTAATTGGTATGGGTGGGACTCTCACTCAGCATCTTTTTCTGTTGGCAGCAATATCAGGTGAAATCTGAGGGATCAGAGTGTCTTGGGAAGTTCTTAGTAAGGAAGGAATAAGAATGACTCCCATGTAAAATTCTAGGATGGGGAAAGGTATTGGGAGAAAGATCTGGGACACCTTCTCCTAATTTATTTAGCCTCACCTTTGCCTTCCAGAAAGACAGAATCCCCAGCCTTTTAATTTTATATGTATTTTAATTGTACTTTTTATTATCATGAACTTTACATACATCAACAACAATGAACATTTTGTCATACAAGAACAGAAAAAGATTTGCGTGGCACCATGAACCTCTGTCAGATACAACTGATTTTTAAGTGTATATTCAATTTAACATGGTAGTACCAACACTGCCCTGTCTATCTGTATGTCCTTTCTACTGCTTTTTTCTGTGTGTCTTACAGTGTTTCATTGATGCTCTTTGTTTTCTTTTCCTAATTTTTAAAAATCACTACCCTCCATAAAATGCCTTTCTTCCCAATTAAAACCTCTCATAAAGACTAAATACAGTCTGAAAATATGTGGTTCATTCCGCACTTGTAGTTCATCACCTCTTTTTTAAGAAGTGGAAAGCATGATTCATCATCAGTTCTATGGAGCTGTGATTGGTCATTGTTTAGTGTTGAAGTTTTTCATAGTTCCTCTTTAAAATGTTGTAATCATTGTTTTCCTGATTCTGCTCACTTCCCTCTGTATCAGTTCGTTCAAGACTTCCCAGGTTCCTCTGAATTTGTCCCATTTGTCATTTCTTGAGGCACAATAATATACTATTATGTGATGTAATTTGTTCAGCCATTCTACAATCAATGGACACCCCCTTTTTCCAATTCTTTTCTATAGTAAGGATCCTTCTTTCTTTTATCTCTTTGGGCAGGATTTGATCTCTAGTTTTAATGCCTCTAGAGTACAGTGTTCAGTGCTGGGAGCCATATTTCAGGAAGATATTAATAATCTAGAAATGGGACCTTTGGATTTCCAGAGCTCACAAGGTCACCTAGGCACTTCTGGAATTTTTATTCACTTAAGATGAGAACACAGAAGAGAGAGGCTTTGGAAGAGAGGATTTGCTGCCCTCAAATTCCTTCTCTCCTTTCTAAGGGCCAGCTTTCAGTGTATCTCTCTCTGCAGAGAAAGAGACACACAGAGATAGAGACAGAGAGATTATTGGACAGTACATGTAATTCAGGCTCAGCAAACCCTGAGTCATTGCTTCTTCAGGCTCTGCAACCAATTAGAGAACTTTTAGTACTGGAGTTCTTGAGAATCTATTAGTGTGTTTCCCATTATACAGTAGAAACCCCTGAGTCATCATGGCTGCTAGTAAATCATTTTCCCCCGCATGCTTCCACATGGTTGCTTGTACTAGACCCTGGCAAGGAATCTGTTCAATTCCAAAGACTGACCTTCTCCCCCCCACTTCCTTAGCCAGTTTACCCCCATTACATTGGTATTAATTTTTCCTTAAAAGTTTTGATCAAATTCTCATGAAAATACATCTGGATCAGAGTCCCTCCCACGTTTGCTAATTCTTTTATAGTTACTTCAAGTTGCTTTTCAGAAATTAGATTATTTAAGATCTCTGTTTGGTATTCTCTTAATTTGTGTATTTTATATGTTTGTAATTAATCCTCTGGGCAGCTAGGTAGCATAGTGGATAGAATGCTGGGCCTAAAGTCAGAAAGACTCATCTTTCTGAGTTCGAATCCAGCCCCAGACACTTACTAGCTGTGTGGCCCTGAGCAAGTCACTTAACCCTGTATGCCTTAGTTTCCTCATCAGTAAAATGAGCTGTTGTAGGAAATGACAAACTACTCCAGTATCTTTGCAAAAAAAAAATCCAAATGGGGTCACAGAGAGTCAGTCATGACAGAAATGACTGAACAACAAAAGTAATCCTCTATTTCTTTTTAACTCTCAGTTTTGATAACATAAATGTGTGTAGCAGATCTTGATAATTCCCTTTATTCTCTGTTATGATTTTGCCCCATTCACTGTTTATTTTGTTCATTTGATTTTCTTCTATCTTCTTTTTACTCAGCTTCGCTATAAAGGTTCATCATTTTTGTTAGTGTTCCCAAAGAACCAGTTTTCAATTTTGTCTATGAGTTTTTTAGTCTTTCCTCCCAGTTTCTCTATTCTTAATTTTCAAGAATTTCTCTTTTGTGTTTATATTGGATTTTCTTATTTTATAATCTTAAAAATTGGATTCAGCTCGTTGATACTCTTTTTTTTCTAAGTTTGTTAATGTATATTCTCAGGGTTATAATGTCTTCTCTAAGGAATGATTTGTGTACCACAGATTTTGGTATGTTATTTCATCTTTTTTTCATTCTCTTTCACACAATCACTAATTGTTCCTACGATTTGTTCTTTGACCCACTCATTATTCAAAGCTAAATAAATAAGTTCTTTTACATCTGTATCTTTTGCTTGTACTTCTGGTATTAATTATTACTTTTTACTGTTAGGATTTGTAAAGTATGTACTTAGTATTTTATTGTACTTATAATTTCTCTGTGTCCTGGTAAATGATATTTTAAAAAAAAGGTGCCATGTGATGCTAAGTGCCATGTGTTCATAAGTCATTTAGTTCTAAATTCTCCATTCTGTCACTCTTTCATTTTATTGGGTTGTTTAATCCTTTTACATTTAAAGTTATGATAGTTAGACTTCTGTTTTCTTCCATTTATTTCTTTAGCATTGCTTTTTTAAAATCCTCTTCCTTTTAAATCAGTACTTTGTTTAAAGCATTTAGATTATCTTTTGTTCACATAGATTCTTTTTCTTTCCCCTACTGCTTTTTGCCTACCAGTTCCCTAGTTCTTGGGTTTTACTTAAATTGCTTGTTTTTCTTTCCCCCCTTTTGTCTCTTCCTTTTCCCAGCTCAGTTAAGTGTTAAGATCAAAGTTTTCCTCCCATTCAACTTCTTGTTTTTATTTTCTTTCACTGTACCTTTCTCTGAGAAGTTTGTTTTTGCTTTGTTCTCTTCATCGTTTCTTTTCTGATCTGTTGTTAATTTTATTTCCCTGGGCTCTACCTTTATTTGTTCCTTTTTTATTCTTTCTGTATACCTCATGGAGTTAAAGCTTCTGAAATGCCAGGTTTGAGCTCTATCTTCTAATCAATTTTTGTGTTATTACTTTTATAGATTTTGCCTCATCCTCCCTTTTTTTTTCTGCTATGTTTCACCCTTAGAAACATCCATTTGTGAGGGAAACAATTTGGATAGAAGCAGCACCTCATGGGTAGAAATTGTTGTGCCTTAAATCCTGTGGCCTAACAACCCCTTCTGCCCTGATTGTGATCAGTCTTCTTCCCAAAGGCCATAACATCTCTTCTTTGGTTCTTTGTCCTCCCACCCCACTCCCTTTATTCCCCATCATTCTGGGTCCCAGCTACCCCTAAGAATTCACACACTTCTTCCCTTTTCTAGGGCTGGATGCTGCCCACCGATGCATAACACTCTCTGAGGGAGGCATCTACTCACTCTTCATAGGCATCATCTATACCAACTGTCTTATGAACCAGATGGAAACTTTAGGACTGGTTCTGTCTACTGTTCGGTCATTTGAATTCAGCAGACATTTATCAGTCACACTCACTACATGCAGGCATTGGGAATACAAATATGAAATACAGACCAGGTTTCTGCACTCAAGGTTGGATCATTACACCTTGGCAACCTGCTTCTGCAGACAGCTCATCACATCATCCAATCCTCATTTTGGTGGGTTCCCAATTGCTAACCTCCACTAAGGCAGGAGCTCCTGGTGCAGAAGCATTGATGATGTGCCCCCTAAAAAAACAGAAGGCCTTGACCCCTCTTGTCTCAGCCTGAATCTGGCCTCCTATACATCATCAACCCAGTAACTGGGCAACTGAGCACAGAAGGATTGAATGTGAGAGAGAGAGAATAAAAATAGGATGGTGAAGTTTCCCTAGACCTGAAGAAACACACTTTTATAATAGCCTTCTAATTAGTCTATCTGCCTTTCATCTCTCCTCCCTCCAATCTATCCTTCACACAGCTGCTCAGGTGCTTTTCTTACAAACTCCGGTCTGTTACCCCCTCCTCTCTTATTCCTTAAACTGTAGTTGTTCCCTATTCCCTATATCTCCCGTATTAGAATGTGAGCTCTTTGAGGGTAGTAGCAGTGTATTTGCCTTTCTTCATATACCTGGATCTTAGCACAATGGTTAATAAAGGCTTGCTGATTGACCGATTGACCACACTGGAAGATTCTAAGGGCCAGCTGTGAAACTCGCTCCAAGGAGTTAAATGGTCCCAGTTTCAGAGCCAGGCTGCAATGAGAAATTAATTATTCATCTCCTTGGAAATGTGGGCTAGGGGATGTGACAGCAGGAGGCTCCCAGCCCCAGTCACACAGCAGCTTCTTGTCTGCCTGATCCCACAGCTGTGGTGCTAGGGGGTGGGATAATAATGAGAGGCCTGCTTCACTCCTGCCCCACCTCATTCTGCTCCCACCCTGTTTCCCCTCAATCTCCCCACTTCAACCAACCCCACTGTCTTAGAGTTCTCAAGAAAGAGGGACTTTTTTCACCTAGGGCTAATGTAGACCCTTTCCACTTCCCTCTCCCCTCTTTAGTGGAATTTTAAAAATTTAGGGTGGAATTGGTGATTTTCACTCTTTTTTAGGCATCTCACACCCATGGATCTCTAATGTTATTTGTGTCTCTGGCTCCCTTCCTCCCTGGGGCTGTGCTGGATGCTCTGGAAGTAACTTTGAAAGGCTTCCCCAGAGGCTTCCCCCGGCTGAGGTGTGCCTCCTGTTGCCAGTTCTGCTGCCTCTAGTGGCTCCCAGTGAATGAAAGGGGAGCTTGGGAGGGAAACTTCCTCATCCCCCTGTCTCCTCCTCCTCAGTCCTGTCCTCCAACTGTGAAAGCCTAGGGCTCTGGCAGGTTAAGCACTTTGGGAGGAGAAAAAAAAATAGAAGGCTTGGGACAGGAAACAAGGGTATTGGCTGTGGGGAGAAGATTGTGTGTGTGTGTGTGTGTGTGTGTGTGTGTGTGTGTGTGTGTGTGTGTGTGTGTGTGTGTAAAGGGTTCAACTGCCAGACTAGAAGCCTGAGGAGTGTATGCTTAGAGCTTGAGAAAGGAAGGAGCTCTGTTCTCAGGGAGCCTGAAGCCAGGAATTGCTAAGAGACTTTTTTTTTTTAACAACCCATTTCACAGCTTTCAGAAGAGGAGGATGCTCTCTCAGTGGCTCACTTAACTCAAAACAAATGTTTGTTTCCACGGATTCTTTTCCCAACTCCTGCTCACTTTCCCCAACCCCTCCTCCCACGTTCTCTCTTTTCCCTGTATGTTTCTCCTTGCAGCTTCTTCCCTCATCCTGTGTGACTGTGGGATCAGACCTTCCTTCACCTAATTTCCCTCCTCTCTGGGGAACCTGTTAATGCCTCTCTTTAATGGAGTGGGGATAAAGGGCAGAAGAAGCTGGAGAGTTGCTGAAACAAACCTACAGAAGTCAGATCTAGTAGCTTTCATTTCAGTTTGTGGAGGGTGGGGCACTGTTCAGTTATGGGGAGGTGATTAAAAGACTGGAGCAGAGTATGTTTAGTGACTTTGCTCAAAAGCTAGTCAATCCAATGCCACCCTGAGCTTATGATTGAACTAATGACAGTTTCAAAACCGCTGATTCCATTGACTGGCCAAATTGGTTTCTTCCTTGCTCGCAGGTCTCCTTGGTTTTCAGGGTCTTTGATCAACTTGAGGGCTTATCCAAGTGCCTACTTTACCAGTCAACAAGTACCTTAATTAGGGTTATCTAAGCATTACCTTCTTGAAATGTTCACAGTACCTGAGAAACCCAGGTGGGAAAAGTCCCTTGAGGTGATCAGTAGGGTTGAGATTGGGAAATAGGCCGCTGGTGAGACTGGCAGGTATCCCTATCTTACCTTCTATTCTTCTGCCCATGTGGCACTAAGCCAGTCTTTTCCTTCCCTTTCCCCTTGTGCTCTGACAGGCACAGTGGCTACAACCCGAGGAGAAAAAATGTGCCTGGAGGGCACATGATGAACCTTGAAGTTCAAGGGACAAGAAAGGGAAATAGCGGCCATGGATTGAGCTCAATTCAACCAACATTCA
Source organism: Gymnobelideus leadbeateri (assembly GCA_011680675.1). NCBI lineage: Eukaryota > Metazoa > Chordata > Mammalia > Diprotodontia > Petauridae > Gymnobelideus > Gymnobelideus leadbeateri. The sequence goes on along the minus strand of WOXC01010429.1, from coordinate 127,890 downwards.
TCAAAACTTCTACTTTGAGCAAGGAATTATGTATTTAACCACTGATTAATAATAGTTTATTTTATTGCCTTAAAGTTCACAACCACATAGAATGTAATGCTTGGTGGCTGGGGACTGTTTTTCATTTCTTTTCTTTTCCCTTTTTGGAGGGCAGTTGGGGTTAAGTGACTTGCCCAAGGTCAGTGTTAAGTGTCTGAGGTCGGATTTGAACTCTGGTCCTCCTGACTCTAGGGGCAGTGCTCTATTCACTGCTCCACCTAGCTGCCCCTTGGGGACTGTTTTTCATTTTGTCTTTGTCTTCTGAGTTCTAAGTACAGTTCCTTGTTAAATGAATAAGAACCTTTTTACATATGTTAACTGATTCAACCTCACCCCAATCATGTGAGGTGTTATTATCCCCATTTTATGGGTAAGTAAGCTGGGACTAGGAGAAGTTTAGTGACTTGCCCATTGTCATTAAGTATCACAAAGGATTTGAACCCAGGTCCCTCTTAATAACAAATCCTTAATAACAAATTCCACAGCCTCTTAAAAAAATAATAATTATTTTTCCCCTCCTTATCTGAGCCCTGATTTCCTTCATGCTTTTCTGGTGAGCCCTTTTGTGCAATAAATAAAAAGTTCATTAAAGCAAATAGATGGAGTGACTGCATTTGACAGCGTACGAAGCACTTCCTACCCACAGTCTCTACCTCTCAACCCCTACTGACTCTTGAGAGACTAATCTCTCAAGACTATAAGTATAAGGTGTTAGATTAAGAAAACAAACACTAGGGTTCCCATAATGGAATGAGGCTGATGGATACGGGCAGCTGGGCCACTAAAGTTGGTCTTATCTTAATTCTTGAGGGCTTCCTTCCTCTAAACCTTGTCTCATATATTTTGATGCCAGGCTAAGGAGAACTCTTCTTCCATTCTGTTTTTCAACAGAGCTTTGAGACACAGAGACATGAGACCCTCTGAATCTCACAAGCCACTGCCATGTACAGTAAGCCGTTGGTTACAGTCACGAGTAAAGAGGGCTACTCTTTATCTTAGAGGAGGATTAGGATTTATATTTTATATGTCTCGGATTCTTCATTTGTTAAAATAGAGATGATAATAATAGCTATTACCTCCCAAGGTTGTTGTGAGGTTAAAATGAGATATTTGTAAAGCTCTTTCCAAAATTTAAAGCACTCTATAAATGTTATATTACTATCTACATACCAAAATTTACTTTTTTCAAAGGGCTTTCATCTATGTAAGCTCATCTGTCATCACTACAACCTTGTGATTGTTGTAAAGCTAATTTCCCCACCTCTGATGTTGTTCAGTCATTTTTCGGTCATGTCTGATTCTGAATCTTCATGACCTCATTTGGGGTTTTCTTAGCAAAGATACCGAAGTGGTTTGTCATTTTCTTCTCCAGCTCATTTTACAGATGAGGAAAGGGAAGCAAACAGGGTTAAGTGATTTGCCCAGGGTCACATAAAGTGACTGAGGCTGGATTTGAACTCAGAAAGATGAGTTCCTGACTCTAGGTCAAGAATTCTATCTTCTGCACCACCATCATCTGTTCCATCTCTGATAATTGCACACAATTTGTGCAGTCTCTACAGCTTATAAGGTGCAATTCTCTGAACAACCCTAACTTTGAGATGTGTGCTACAAGTATCATCACCCCCATTTTACAGATGATAAAACCAAGGCTCCAAGTAGGTAAATGAATTGCCCAGTTACAAGTGGCAGAAGTAGGATTTGAACCAGGGTTTTCCAGTTCCCAGGCTAATGTTCTCTTTCTTATACAAGATTGCCTCTCAAAGTGGGAATCATAATGTCCAGGTTCCCTACCTTACAACATGGTTGTGGCTAGGACTATGAGATAATAAGTATAAAAGTGCTTTGAATAGTGTAAGGCATCCTGTAGATGTAAGGTATTGTTATTTAGAGCAGGCATTGTCTTCATTTAACTGATGTACAGAGAGGATAAATTACTTCACCTCATCACCTAAACTGGTTGGTTCCAGCATCCTGGACTCTTGTTCTGAAGCTTAGCTTGGCAAACCATTTCCCTATTACAGCGCTGGAACATTCTCTATCACCTGCTTACCCTTAATACTTTTAACTCTGCAGCCCTCCCTGTATCAGGGCCTTTGCTTAGTTCCCTTCTGTGTTGCTAACCACAGCGCAAAGCAGAGAACGAATGGTGCCAAGTGGAAAGAAGCCGGAAGCCAAGTTCCCGGCTCTGCTTGGCCCGGGGAAAGCTCTGTCTCTGACTCTGGCTCTGGTCCTGGATCTGACTCCTCCAGCTTTCAAGAAGAGCTAGGGAAAGTCACTGTTTGGCTTTTGGTATGACTGACAGGATGGAGGATAGAGAAAGAGTTGCAAACTGGAGAGTGCAGCCACCCCTGCCCATCCCACAGCTCTGCCAGGAGCCAGGCTGGGCACTGGGTCTTACAGCCCTCTCGACCCTCTGGTTGAGGTGACAGTTAGGAGCTGCTGATGCTCTCTGTCATTTCTAACAGCAATCAGACCTTTTTTCCCTGGCAGTTCAGGCTCTCTGAGGAGATCACACTATAACCAATTGAGTTTGTGGGGATTGCATGGGAGCATGTGGGACAAACAAGCTGGGAGAGGGTTAACAAGGCTTTAGGTCAGGGGTTTTTAACTTTGAGTCTATAGACACATATGTGCCCCTTTCCTCCACCCCACATGTAGAAGGAAATCTTTATTTTCACTAACTTCCAACTAAAATTTAGCATTTTCTTGAATTACAATTTTATAAAAAATATTATTTTGAGAAGGCTTTGCCAGACTGCAAAAGGGGTCCGTGATCAAATGAGATAACATATGTACAGTGATCTGCAAACCTTAAAGTGTTATCTAAATGCTAGCTGCTATGGTGATGGCACAAAAGCTAGATTAGGGGCCCCTGCTGGAGGTGGAAGCCAGCATCTATCTTCCTCCTTTACCCTAGCTATATTCTCCCTCTCAGATCTTCTCTCACTACCTCTACCTACCCTCTAGATCAGCTGCTTTGGTTACCTCAGAATTGCCAATTAATTAAAAGATAGTCTGGGTTGAAACTAGGAACTGACCGGGCCAGGGATGAGGGGAGTGGAGATCAGCATAATCCCCCTTCTTGTCTTTCCTTCCTCATACCCCTGACTATTCCCCTCCTTTGTGTCCTTCATTTCTCCTGGGCTTTGGGTTTTCCCCCTTCATGATGGCTTCTGGGAAACAGGCTGTAGAAAGGGGTCCCAAAGGACTTCAAGCAAGTTAGGCCAGACTGCTTGGGGGCTAATGATGGTGCTAGAAAAGGGGATGTGCTGATAGAGAGCTGCTTTTAGTCAAGTTCCAAATTCCTGTGGTAAAAGCATGAGCCAGAAGCTCATGTGTTTGCCAAGGTTTGGGGACTCACAGGCTGAGGTCAGGCAGTAGGGTCTTTCTCTCTTAGGCATCACCTTTCCTTTGGGTTTTGAAAGGGTTTTTTGAGGGAGGGATTAGACCTGATACTTGGAAAAATTGGAGCAACTTTGCTAAGCTAACAGTCCTCCTGGTGGACTCTCTAGCTCTACCTGGATTTGGAAGGAGAGACTTACAGAATACTCTGCTCCTAACACTGTGGGATAGATAGTGCCAGTATTATTGTGCCCATTTAACAGAATGAGGAAAACAAGATGCAGAGAATTTATGTGACTTTACTAGTGTTGCATGGGTAATAACAGTCCAATCTGGGATTTAAACCTAGCTGCCTCTGACCCAAAAGTCCAACATTCTTTCCACCATACAATTCTGCTGCTTTTGAACAGCTTCTTTTAGCCAAGATATCAGATGTCCTCTCTTGCTACCCCAGGGAAAGAGAAAGCTTTCTCTTAGCTGGCCAGTAAGTATTTATTAAGCACCTAGTATGTGCCAGACCCTGAGCTAAGCAAAGGGTAAAAGAAAGGTAAAAATCCCTGCCATCGAGGAGCTTGCCTTCTAATGGGTGAGAGATAGCATGCAAATAATTATGTATACACTAGAGAGAAGTGGGGGATGGGAGATGAGAGGGAGACAGAGAGAGAGAGAGAGAGAGAGAGAAATGGGGGAGGGAGGTGGGGAGAGAGAGTGTGTGTATATATATGTGCATCACTATATACAATGTATACTATGTTATATGTATACTATATATACACAATATTTTTGTGTGTGCATATTATAATGTGCTTATAATTTATATGCATACATGTATACTATGTATATATAATGTATCATTAAATGTATGCCATGTACACATGATTTTCACTGTCTTATGTGTGCCCATGCGATATTTGGTGTACATTATGCATGCATGTGCCTAGCATACACACATGATACATAGTACACACATACATTATATGTACCTATCTTGTGTGTATAGTTATATCTAATACACACATGCACATATAACAATGTATAGGCACAGTCTTGTTTGTACCTAGTGTACATATTTATGATACAGAGTATACGTAGCTTGTATGTAGTATACATATATGTATATAGGATAAATTGGGGATGATCAGCAGAGAGAAGACCTCAGAACTCCTTGTCTCTTGCCAGATGGGGCAGTCAGGTGCTGGATTTTGGCTCTCTGTCCAGATACCCTAGAAATGTTGACATTACTAGAAGCCAGGGCACTGCTTTCTGTATTTGGTGATCTAATCTGGCCCGACAAATCTTTTTCAGATAAGGAAGACTTCATTCATGACTCACATGTTACCAGCACTCATCTGATTCAGTAGGGGGCTTTTTATTTTATTTAGTTTTTGGTTTAGTCTGATTCTTGTATCCCTGGTCTGTCCTTGTGTTCCTATGTGTTGGATCCTGTTCTGGAAAGACCCTTTAATTATACTGGGCACTGAGTGTTTCTGTTTCCATAGCATTATATCTTTACCTTCATCCCTTTCTTCCAACCTTCTATTTATTAAGTGCCTACTATATGCCAGGAATTGTGCAAAGTGCTAGGGGTACAAAAAGAGGAAAAGACAGTCTTTACCCTTAAGGAGCTTACAATTTGATGGAAGAGACAACATGTTAACAAATATATACAAAGTAAACTATATACAAGATAAATAGGAAATAATCAGCAGAGGAAAGGCACTGGAATTAAGAGGTGTTAGGGGAGGCTTCCAATAGAAGGTTGGATTTTAGTGGAGACTTAAAGAAAGCCAGGGAGGTCAGTAGTCAAAGTAGAGGAGGGAGAATATTGTCTCCCAGATATGGGAGACAACCAGAGAAAATGCCAGGAGCTGAGATGCTCCGTCTCTCGAGTCCCTTCCTTCCTTTTCTCCATTCCTTCCTTCCATTTTTATTGATTTTTTTTGTCTTTCTGTCACCTAGATTTCCCCATGTGTCCTTCCTCTTGACCCTTCCCCGAGAGTCCCTGGGGTCAGTATTTCTAACAGTTTGAAAAGTGCTTTGAAAACCCCTCCTCCCCACCCCCACCCACTCTGGGCTCCCTGCCCACAGCCTGCTGGTGTCACATCCCTAGCCTCTCCGCCAACTGAACTGTCTCTCCATCTTGAGCCAGAGGCCTGGTCTCAGAGGCCTGGGGTTGGACTCCCACGTGTGGGAGAGCATAAGGTGTTGGGTTCTCAGGGCTGAACTCTTGAGAAAAAAAAATTCCTCCATCCAGTCCTGACTTTTGGACTTTTGGTGCTTCCCACCAAGATTCAAGCCCTTCTGTTTGCCTCTGGGTGGAAAAGGGGTGGGAAGGGACTGCCCTGAGAGGGACGAGGGGGTGGATCTGCCCCAGGGATTTAGAGCCCAGTCCCAGTTGATGAAGCAGGAAGCTTGTGAGTTTCTATCCCTGACACTCATCCCACAGGCATCCCCACAGAGGAAGTTGCTAGGGAGCAGGGGCCAAGGCTTTCCCTTTATTTCCCTCCCCTCATGTTCCTGTCGTTCTCCACCCCACAGCATACAGCCTGTCTCTGCAGAGCTTGAGGAAGCTAATACTTCTTTCTCTCTCCAATGCTTCACCCACGGCTGGAAACACATGTGGTCTGGGCATCTATACAGCATGAGCCATTCTACCCTAAGGAATCCCTGGGATCTCCCAGCAAGATTCCTCAGGACGCCCCCAGTACCCATTTCCTCTACTTTCTTCCCAAACCCCTTCATCTCCATTACACACACACACACACACACACACACACACACACACACACACACACACACACGCACACACACACACACCCTTCACTCTCCAGCACATGCACTCTCCCATAGATTCCTCCGTCCCCACACCCTGTCTGACACTCTCCCTGACAATTTCATGATATTCCCACACTCCTAGGCCAGCTCACACACACACACTTTCCCTTTGCTTCCCTCTCCTCATTTGCTCACGGTCTCACACGTGGTGTCAATAAGAGGCCTCGGGGACTAGAGGGTGAAGCTACTCCTCCCTGACCTCCCCCGCCAATCCCATCCTGCCCTGCACACATGGGATAGACATTATATCTTTCCACATGGTATTCTACCTTCCTACTCCTCCACAAATGAGAACACACCATCTCAAAGCATTTCTCAGGCCCTTGGTCTCACACTCTCTTGGCTCTCGCATGTTGTGGCTCTCTGGGAGTCTATTCTCACAGCCTTACCTTCCACCCTTCCAAATATTTGTGCTTTCCTCCCATCCTCCTGAGGTTCTAGGGTTGAGTCACTCTACTGTCTGAAAAGCTCCTGAGGTCTCAGGGCTGGACCCAGATGAGACATCATAAATTCCCCACCCCCAGGCAATGGAATGACTTCCCTGACTCACCTTGGCCTGTGCAACTGGATTACAGGAGGTCAGCCTGCATTCTCCTGGAAGAATCTGGAGAGACATCCCTTTAACTATACCACCCTAGGCTGGTGGCACCTCTCCTCTTTCTACTGCCTCTCCTTGACCACTGACCTTCACATTCCTCCAACTTCACCCAACACAGACTCCAACCCACCCTTTGTCTCTATTCCTTATCCTTCTCTTTCTGTAGCCTGGACCCCTTTAAGGGCCATATGCCCATTGTCTATACCTTACACTAGCTTCCACCTTAGCACCCTGGTTCCCCTTGCTCCCTTGCCTTTCCTTCAGCACTAAATTGACAGATGCCAACTAGGTTTAGGGTTCTGAGAAAATGATCAGGGAATTCATTGACTCAGGTTGTGTCTAGTAGAGCAGGGTTCCATAGGGACTTTACAGATCATCTATACAACCTCCCTAATTTTATAGTTGGGGAAACAATTTTCCCAAGGTCATAGAAATAATAATAACTCACACACAGTCAATATTCAGACTTGGTCTTCTGACTCCAAATGGAATAATACTCTTTGAGAAGTACATTAAAAGGAGGTCTCTATTTTATTTTTCAAAAGAGGGTCCTTGGTGTCATGGCAATAGAAAGAGGGGTCTTTGGGGGGATAACCTCGACCTAAACTTAAGCTGGTTTGCTGGGTTTAAGGTAGGGTAGAGCAGTTTCAGAGATAGCCTAGAACATCCAAATTAGAAGATGCCAGAGTTGAAAGGGATTTTAGAAAACATTGATTTTAATCCATCACCTCGGGTAATAAAACTACTAAGGAGGTGGTGATTTGCTTATGGATGTAGAACTAGAAAGTCTTAGTACTAGGATTAGAACACAGATCTCCTGATTCCAAATCTAATCTTTCCATTACTTCATGGTGCCTTGGGTCTAAGGCCTTATTACCCTTTGGCCCAGCATAGCTCTAGTTATTCAAGAGTAGGAAAGTCAAGAGAAAACAAGACCAACACATATGTATGTAATAGACCACAGTGCCTCGGTGGCATCTGAGTGTACCTAGACAGACACATACACATGGAGATAACTTGGCATAGGAGAGGGGAAGGGTGGGGGACAGGAGCAGAGCTTAGACTTGTCATTATACTGACATAGAGAATTTCCAGGCAAAGAAAAATTCCCACTGCCACTGCAGGTTTCTCCCCTCTCTGTGGCTTATAGTTCTCAAGTGTTGCCTAAAGTAGTGAAAGAAGATAAGGGATTTGCTCAGGACTAGAGTTATAATCCTATGACTGAAATCTTCAATATAATTTCCTTTTAGAAATTATTATGAAATATCCAGTATATGTCAAGGACAGAATTTGAACTCAGATTTTCCTGACTGAATTCAGCTCACTATGAGGTATTCAGCTCACAATTCACTATGCCATGCTGTATGTGTATAAATATATACTTTACACACACACACACACACACACACACACACACACACACACACACACACACCCCACAGGTTTGGAGAGATGGCCTTCCATCAGAAGTTAACAGGATGGTCTGGAACCAGACCAACCACTTCAGGACGGGAAAGGAAGGACAGCAAGCCTGATCCTTCCAGTAGGGGCAGAGAGGAGAACAATGTCCTTCATCTCCATCACTAAAGGTTATAGGATGCTGCTACTATAAAGGAAAATAGTGACTTGCGTGTTGCTGTCTACAAGAAGGCTGTGACTCCAAAACTGATTTTTAAAAAAATAAAGTAGAAGAATCCCTACAAGTTGTATTTAAATCTGATAATAGTCAGAATGTGACATGCATGAAATATTGAAGATATTGTTAAATAGATCAGTTGAATCACATGCTAGATATTCAATTAAGATATTCTTTTCTCCTCTCTGCTTTCTCTTCCTCCCTCCCTCTTTCCTTCTCTCTCTCTTCTTCCCTTTCTCCTTCCTTACCCCTTTCACACTCCTTCCTTTCTCCCCTTTCTCTTTTTCTTTCTTCTTCTCTTTCCACCTTACACATGCACAAATGCAAATGCATTGCTCCCAGACCCAGGGGTTCCATAAATGGGCCCCCATAGACTCTTCAGAAAGGACTTACCCTCAACAATCCACATTCCCCATTGATGAAGACCCTCCCCCCACCTTGGGGAGGCACACTCCTCATTCTAGCTTGTTCAGTCAGAGGTATCAGGTTTTCAGACTGGACCTGGCCCCAAGGGACACTATCTCTGTTCTGCCAAAGTAATGAGGCCAAACTTGCCAAGCCAATCAGTAGAGTCCAGTTGGTCTGGGAGGCATTCAGGCTTTCTGTGCATTTGCTCTTGGGAATCTGATACCTTCTCACTTAGAGACAGAAAGCTCCTGGCAAGCCTATGGACCCACTCCTGTCCCACTCACTGATATTTATTAAGGTAGTTGGTGTTAAGAGCCCCCTACAACTCCCCTCTACCTGGAGAGACTGTCTCCAGAAGCCTCCTCCTCCTGAGACTTCAGTGTTTAGGACTTGGCTGAGTGGTGTCAACTGAGATGATCAGAATAATGGCTTGGTGGCCTGATGCCAGCTATTCTGGGAGTAGGACAGTGAGTATAGGCTAAGCCTGAGGGCTATTCACTGCCATGGTTTACTCTACACCAGAGAAGGCCTGAGCCCTAGGGAGCCACTCGTGGTAATGTTAGCAAAAACATGGCCATCCTTCTTTTTTGCTCTTCTTCTCTGACATACATGTAGATTAGTTGGGTACCCAAGTGAGATCAAACTGTCATAGAGGCCCCATGTCCTTCTCTTGAATGAGCACTTCACACATGTGTGACTTCGATGCCCATTGGGATGTGCCCACAGCTTCACATTGCTGGTAGGGATACTATTTTCAGCTGTACTGAACAGATGCCCCACTGTGTTCCCCAGGGGAGATGGCAGTTATAGTTCCATAGCAGCAGCAGTATGCCTTTTGGCTGGCCAGTATGGCAATCCCTAAATATATGTGTACATTTGCATATAATATTTCCCTAAAAGAAACTGGGAACTAGCTGATGCCAATCAACAGATATTTATTAAGAACTTATTACATGCCAGACACTGTGCTAAACTCTGAAAATACAAAGATAGGCAAAACTAGTCAACTAGTCTCTGCCCTCAAGGAACTCCCAATCTAATGGGAGGCAAACAACTCTGTATTTACGTATCATGGTTGACTCTCACTGGAGTCTCTCAAGGCCAGGCGTATTGCATTTTACCACCCCCCCCTACTCCTAACACACTCTCTCTCTCTCTCTCTCTCTCTCTCTCTCTCTCTCTCTCTCTCTCTCTCTCTCTCTCTCTCTTCTCTAGTATTCTGGTTTCTTTCTCCTTTTCTTATGGATCTTATGGTGCCACAGACTGAGTAGACAAGAGCTGAAAGGTCCCAATCTAGATACAATGGAGTGGGGTGGCCTAAGAAACATTAGTTAGTCTAGGGCATCAGGCCGTAGAATCCATACAATGTTAACCCTGGAGAAGATTTCAGAGACCTTCAAACCCAACCCCTTTCATTTCACAGATGATAAAGCTAAGGTCCAAAGAGGGTGCACAGATTCCAATCACACAGCTCACCAGTAGCAAAATCAAGACTAGTCCCCAGGTCTCACCAACTCCTTGTCTAGTGTGTTTTCCACTATAGTGAACTGGATGAGAGTATGAGGGTGAGTGACTGCATGCGACCAGATAGAGGAATAAATGGAGTTGGAGTGGGGGTGGGGTCATCTGTGGACCTTGTTAAGAATGTCTGACGCAGGGTGGTGTTTTGTTTTGTTTTGTTTTATTAATGTAAAGTGGTTTTTTCCCCAATTACATGTAAAGACAATTTTCAACATTCATTTTTTATAAGATTTTGAGTTCCAAATTTTTCTCCCTCCCTCCTCTCCCTCCTCCTCAAGATGGCAAGAAATTTGATACAGATTATGCATGTGCAATCAAGGCATGCCTGGTTTTTGAGACTGTGTGGTACCAAGGGTACTGGGTACTGGGAAGAGAGTTAGGCATAGGGTTGTGTTTGGGTTCTGAGAGAATAATTGGTGCAATGTGATGAACTCCCAGCAACTGTAAATAAACACAGAAAAGAGGAAAGAGAACTCCTTAGCTTTTGGTTTTGGGGTAGTTGAAAATAGACGGATGTCATTTTCCAGATGAGGTCTGAGACATGTGTGTCAGCTCCAGGATGAACTTGGTGGCCTGTGGATACAGTTATGAAAGAGCATGTGCCAGACATATGAATGGGGAGTGCTTCATGAATGGTATACTTTTGGTTGGATTGAATATGAATCCTATAGGATTAAAGATTTAGAGGTAGAAGGAACCTTAGAGGTTGTCTGGTCCAACTATCTCATTTTATATCTGAGAAAATTGAGGCCCAGAGAATGGGTCTCAAGTGACTTGCCCCCAAATCATAGAGAACTCAGGTTCTTTGACTCCAAATCCCCAGTTCTTTACACCATTCCACCTGGCATGACCATTGAAATCAACAGACTAGACAAGTACCCATTGGGGTGAATATGTCTGTTCTGTTGGGTCAGGTGTGAATGAACATAAACTCCATGAGAGCAGGGACTGTGTCATTCTTATTTTTCTCCTCCTTCCCCCATACTTAGCATAGTACTCTGCATAGAAGAGGTGTAAGAGAAATTTCTCAGTGAACGAATTCTCAGAGCTACTGACCCCATACTCATCTCTTTCCTTCCTTTCTTTTTCCACAGCCAGCAGCCGCCTGATGGGGAATCCTCCAGCCTCATCTTTCATGGGCAGTTTCCTCACCAGCAGCCTGGGATCCACTGCTCCTGCACACCCCAGTGGTCCCACTTCCTCCCCCTCTGATCAGGCCTATCGGGGTCCCCACTCCAGTACTTCCCAGATCTGGTTCTCCCACTCCCATGAAGGTAAGGAGTTCTAGAGTTCCCCTTCCCTAACCCAGTTTGTACTTGATATTGTGGGGTGAGGAGTTGGGAGCAAATAAATGACCCATGACCCCTGGAATGGACCTCTGCTCACCTTTACTACTAGCAAGGATAAACCCTACTTATAGGGAGCACACAGTACAAGACTAGAATGGGAAGGGTTGGGCATAACACAAGATAGACTTCAAGCATTTCTTAGTGGGAGCCTCTTCCCACTCAGGTGGGTCAAAGGAGTTGTGGGCCTAGAACCCAAGCCTTTCTCAGCATCCTCTTCACTGTGAAAGCTTCTGACTTGGAAGGACAAAGAAGGAGATATGTTAACAGCTGTTTTAGCCAGATATGCAGAGCAGTAGAAAATGTTGGGACTGGGGTGGAGTGGGGGTGTTGTAGAAGGAGACAGTAAAGTTCATTGCTAGGGAAATGTGTTTCACAGCTGGGTTAAGACTCCACTGTGGGATGCTCAACCCACTAGATGCGACAGGACTATTTGGTATCCCTTGTAGAAAGAACGCTCACCATATGCTCCAGCCTGGGGGTAGAGTTGTCATTGTGAGTGGGGCACACCACCCCTTAACAATCCGTGCCCCAGGAGAGAGGAGAAGTGGTGACAAGCCCCCCTAGTCATCCCCTGCCCAACATGGCCCCAGTCTCATACCAGGGACTCAGTGAATACTTGTTGATTGACTTGTGCTTCACCGATTCTGTGGCTGTTTAGAGGTGGAGGGAGACGAACCATGGAGCAAACTTTCTTTTCTAGATTTGGGACAATTTACTTTTTTCCTAGCTAGTTGTCCCTCCCTTTCTTCTTTCATATTACCCTTCTTCCTCAGTTACTTCCTCCCACAAGATATGGAAAGAGTTAAGTCCTTGTTGCCGGCTGGCAGACAGAGAGGTAATTGCAGTTGGCATCGAGTATAGAGGGCTTTCCGCTCCTGGCACCCAGCTCCGCCGTAACTCAATGACTCTGATGAGCGAATGTCGTGTTTACTGATATTCCGTCGGACTCACACTGTATACCTCGTGTTCCAACAAGGGAGATTAGCACCCAGCTTGGGATGGGGGAGGGGGATAAAAGAGAAGAAGGGAGAAGGACAGGTGAAGATTAGGCAACAGGTGTTAAAAATCATCCCTGTTTTCAACTAGAGCAGAGCTTACATTTTGGGAGAGATAAGGGTCAACTTTCTTATCCCACTTTTCAGGAAGCTGGGAGTTGGGTAGTGGCTGGAGTTTGGTTTCCAAGGAGGGAGAAAGTGCCTTCTGCCCTAATCTTCCCCCTGCCCTTGAAATTCCATTTCCCCTAAGATAATAATAATTGCTAACATTTATATGGCAACTTAAGGTTTGAAAAAATGCTTTATATATGTCATCTCATTTGGTCCTTGCAACAGCCTTGGGAGATACTTACTATCAGTCTCATTTTACAGAAGAAACTGGCAAACAAAGGTTGTGCACCTTGTCCAGAGTCACACAACATCTGAGACCAGGCTTCCTGACTCCAGGGCTCCATAGACTGTATTCACTGTATTACCCAGCATCTCTCAGCAACACCTGCCTTCTTGGCACAGAAAGGAAGGTGAAGACAGAGAAGGGATCACTGTGAGAGATTGAATGCAGGAAAAACAATGAAAACTCCTTCAGACTCCTGCTTGGGAAACTGAATCCCATTCTTTCCAAAGTCTCCAGTCCTCATTTCCCCCAAAGCTACTCCCCCCACTCATTCATGCCTCACTTAGAACTCTCTGAACAAACTGACTCCCCTATTCCCACTCTGTTGCAGCCTCTAACATGTCCTGAGGGCTGTAAGAAGCTCCCCTAACATAAACAACAGTCTGCTCTATTGACTCCCTCCCTCATCTGTCACAGGTGCATAGGGGGCACAATGGTGGGGACTCAGGCAGAGCTGGGTGAGAGGAAAATGACTTTATCCTTCATTTTACCATAAGGTCCTAGGGGTTTGTAGAACGGGTGGATGGGGAGCAGAGTACAACCTGTCACCCTGTAATGTGTACTGGGCTTGTGCTACTTCTGAGATGGAAAAGGCTTATTCCTCAGATCCCCTCCCCTCCTTCTAGCCACACCACAGGGACTATACCCCCCCCACTCCTCCCCACATGGCTCTGGGAATCTTGCCAGTAGAAGGCGGCGGTTTGTGGGCAACACCACCTGCTGGGGCCTGGAGAAAAGGGCTCCATCCCTCTGTCTAACCCTCCCCGACCATAAAGGGCTGCATTGGGGGAAGGGGAGGGAAGAAGAGTTGTCCTTAAAGACAGTGACAGGTTACTAGACCCCACCCCCATCCCCTAACTTAGACCTGAAGTCTCTGTCCTCATGTCCCTGAGTCCAACCGCACCCAACTACCCACTTCCCCCTCTACCAACGGCCTCCTAGAGGACAGTTTAGACTCGGCATCTCCGTGATATTCCTCCCCCACCTCTGAGTGTCCCCCTGTCATCTCCCTTTAAGGATTCCTTTCCTTGCCACAATCAGGAGATGTTAAATGAGACATCAGGATACAATTTAGCTGTGAGGAGGGCAGGAGGGAATAAGGAACTGATTCCCCATTCCACTGCCCTAAAGCCAGGGACTCCCTAAAACAAACCCAGGGGTACAGAGCCTGGCTTCAACGTGGCATATAAGATAACACAGAAAGGAAGTTTGGTAAATTTGCCACATAGCTTATGAATGACCCCTTTCCCCTCAACACCCTACTTGATGCCATCTTTGGACACCCCTTCAGTGTTGACTCTCCATTTGGACCCCGACTCTCTCTGCTTTCTGTCTCCACCTCAGGAGGGAATTGGGTTGATGGTGATGATGAGGATACAACATTAGTATATTTATCAATATTCTTCATAAAGATACTTTCCTATCTGTGCTTATTTGAGTCTCACAGCCCTGTGAGGAAGTGCTGTTCTTCATTTGATAGAAGAGGAAACTAAGCCACAGTTGTTGTTTAGTCGTTTTTCACTTGTGTCTGATTGGGGTTTTCTAGGCAAAGATACTGGAGTAGTTTGCCATTTCCTCCTCCAGCTTATTTTACAGATAAGGAAACTGAGGCAGAGTTAAGTGACTTGTCCCAGGTCACACAGCTAGTAAGTGTCTGAGGCCACATTTGAACTCGGGTCTTCCTGACTCCAGATCTGGTGCTCTATCCAACTGCTCCACCTAACTACCCCTGAAGTACAATAGTGTTAGGATAATACACTGAAGTGATGGCAGAAATAGGACTAGAATAGTTCTGCTGACTCTGGTACTGTCCAAGCACTTGACTCGGAAAGGAGGAAGAGACCTTGACCTCTGGCTAAAGGCCAAAAGCCCAGCTCGGAGGGTGATCAGATCAGAACTTCACCAAGAGGCCTTTATCTTTTGTTCAGAACAAGCCTCTACCAGCTCTTCTACAAAAAGCCCCTAATTCTAAGTTTTCAGCTGTGGGCCAAGTCAGGGTCCCATAGCCCCTAGTGGTGGGGAGGGGTAGGCAGTGAGCAAAGCCCAGAGATGCTCTGGGTCATAGAGAAGCTGGGGGAAGAAGGCAGGATTTCAGTTATCTATAGGAGAAAAGAGAAGAGCCAGGGAGGGCGCTTGGCCAGCACAGTCAGTTGGCTGGGGGCCAGGAGGACTCTACCCATACATGTACCTTTTGTGTAGCTGGTATCTGTCTCAATGCCTTAATGTATGTGTGTTCGTTCGGACGTGTGTATGTCCACATGGGGATGTCCTAACATGAGAACGTTAAGTTTGTATATAACAGCGAGTTTTTATGAGTGTGACCCATCCTCCGGACCCACCTGGGAAAGTCACTGTGCTTGACCAGCGGTCAAACCGCTTCCAGGCCAGAAAGTCTTGGACTGGGAGGTTTTGAACCCTAGTCTACAGTTCTATTATTCCTTCATTAGGTGACCCAGGACTAGTGCCTTGCCCTTCTCTGCCTCTGTTTTCCCAATTCATCTTCACTTTCATGCTATGGTTTCACCCTGCCTCCCTTCCCACTTCTCCTTAGCCCTGGAATTTCCTCTTCCCCTTGAATTTAAGAGAGTAGAAAACCAGTGAGCAGAAAAAGGGGAGGGGGGAGAGAGAGAGAGACAGACAGACAGAGACAGAGACAGAGAGAGACAGACAGAGAGAGACAGAGAGAGAGAGAGAGGTGGTATTGGCAACCTGCCCTGGCATCATTCCTGGCTGCTAGTTTGGATAGGTGCCAGCTGGCTTCTGGCATGCTCAGGCCTGTTCCTTTGCCTTGTGTGTTCGGGGAGGTGGGGGAAGGGGGGGAAGCCGGGTGGGGGCACTTGACAAGGCCAAGGAGGCAGAAGGGAGTTAGGTAGGAATGGGGTGGACCCAGGCACAGGGTGGAACTTAGAAGTCTTTCCACCGTGAAATTGCACTCAAAGTGGCCAACCCAGGCTCACCTCTCCCATTTCTCTTCATTCCCTGGAAGAAAGGAAACCAAATCACCACCTACTACCATCCCTTCCCTTGATCCAGCCTCTTTAACCAACCATCACAAGGCATGTAAGGGTTGGAACTCTCAAATGAAGGAGTTGAAGCAGCTGGGTTTCTGAAAGGATGGTGGGCAACTGGGCAGGATGGAAGGGTGTGGGGGTGAGGAAGGGCAGCTCTTAGCCTCTTCCACATTCCAGAGTTGTGTCCCTCCTCCTCATCCAGCAGGCTCTTCCTCCCTGGCCTGGCCTAGGTTTAGCATCTGCTTTCCAGCTAGGTCCTTGGGTAGGGGAAGAATGAACTTCCTGATGCTCCCACCAGCCCAGAATCTATGTTTGAGCCCTGGTGCATTGGCTTTCTGAGAGTTCTTTGGGTGGGACTTGGGGGAGCTCCCATAGAGCTGGGCAGAAAAGTTGAATTGGGTCTGGAGCTGATGAGCTGGTCATGAAGTAACATCTGGTGACAAGACAGAGCCAAGGGCAGCTGCTACCCCCTTATCCTTCAAACCCCAGGCCTTCCCAGGAGGCCTATTCCTACTAGGGGAAGATGGATTCATCTTCTGGTTAGAGGTTGTGGTGAGTGGGGTGGGTCAGAGAGGACTTAGGGCCTCTCTTCAGCTGAGGTAAGCCAAGCATCCTGGCCCACCCTGTTCTGGGTGGGTCAGAGCAGGGGTGGTGCTGGTGGGGTTTGGTGCAGCTGGTCCTATTGTCAGGGAATTCCTGCCCCCTCCTTCCCCACCCCACCCCCCAGCTGTTGAGACTGGGACCACCCACAGGGCCGATGAAAGGAGATGCTGTTTGATGGGGGCCTGTGCTGGGGAGGGAAATGGGGAACAGGCTGGAGGTTGGGGGCAAGGAAAGCAGAGCAGACTTCTGAAGCTTATTTCATTTGTGGTCTCTTGTCTCTGGAGGGGGGGCAAAACTTCTGAAATAAACCAGGCATATGGACACGCTTCTTACCCTAACTTTAACCCCTTAGCCTTCCTTCTAAAGCCCCAGGCAGACAAAATTCACTGATTCCAAACTCCCGTATTTGGGCCCTACTGAGGTCTTAAGTCAAAGGTTTGGCCTCAAGATAAAGTCTCTAGCTGGAGTAGAGAGAAGCCAGGTACTCTCAGATCTCAAAAATCAACATCTTGCTTTCATCTTCCCTTCCTCATTATCCTTAGCATTTCTTCTAATAGCTTATGTTTTGGGATTCAGCTTAGTCTTTGGAGAAAAGAAGAAAATTTTCCTATTTTCACAGGAGATTCCCTGAGAATATCTATGGACATCATTGAGATCCTAACCTCAACATCATATTATGTCTATGTCTTCTTAACTGGACCTAAGATAGACTCTAATTCCCCCTATATGAACTTAAAAAGAATTTCTGTTGGTCAGGAAATGGCTCCAGAGGAGGTCTTCTTAAATTTGGGAAAACATCTATCACTCTCTAAGGTGGTCCTCCCACTCTAACCGGTTTCCTTTTTTCCCTGCTGTGTCTCTGGTCAAGGACACTTTCTAAGAAATGAATTCCCTTCATAGGAGGGATTTTCGAGATGACCTTTGCGGTCCAACACCATTATTTTACTCATGATAAAAAGGATATAGAAGTGACTGGGCCCAAGGCCACACAGCCTTCCTCTTCCTTGCCTTTCTCCCCACTTTGAGGACACTCCTTCCAGGCCAGTTTAGAACACATAATCCTTCATGATTCCCAGCCAAAGTGTCCCAGAGTTAGGGGCGTACAGATGCTTTTCGCAGCCATTTAATGATTCTCAAGGAGTTGGCTGAGAAGTCTGGACAGGATGGGGATAGAAGTGACAGGCTGGCATAGTGCCCAACTTGAAGGAAGAGGATCTGAGTTCAAATCCTCCCTCTAGCAGCTGCATGAGGGTCAACAAGTCCTCAGTTTTTTTAACCTTTCGGAGCCTCTGCTTCTTCAGCTGTAAACTGGGACAATAATACACATAGGTTTTAGTTACACCTCAAGGGCTGTTGTGATGCTCAGATTTGATAACAATGTAAAGCACTTGCAGACTTTAATGCAATATAATATAAAGGTCCTGATGGCCTGGGAGCCAGGGGTAATGGCAAAAGTTACAGTAAATCATGGCTCACACTCATATGACATTTAGGGTTGGTGAGTGCTTTCCTCACAACAACCCTCTGGTGTAGGTGGAATAAGCATCGTCGCCCCCATTTTGTTCCTGAGGTATCCTGGGCTCTGGGATGAAGTGACATCGTTATCATTAATAATAAGAAGAGTTAACATTTACATAGCCCTTTAAGTTTCACAAAGCACTTCATCTTATCCTCCCTGGAAGGCAAGAACTGTTATTCCCTACATTTTACAGACAAGGAAACTGAGACATAGAGAGGTGAAGTGACCTGCCCAGGGTCACACCGTTAAGTGTCTGAAGCTGAATTTGAACCAAGGGCTCCTTCACTCCTGCTCCAGCATGCTCTCCACTGCGCCACCTAGTGGCCCTTAGGTTATATTGCGAGTAGATATATTCAGACCCAGGTCTCATGCCAAGCCCATACAATATATTTTTAATCAAGTGAAATCGGGCAAAAGCTAACATTAATAGGGATAGCCTTGAAGTGGGGGGAAAGAATGGATGCTTTGTTTTTGTTGTTTGCTTTTTGGAGGGAGGAAAGTAGGGCAATTGGGGTTAAGTGACTTGCCCAAGGTCACACAGCTAGTGTTAAGCTGGATTTGGACTCAGATCCTCCCGACTCCAGGGCTGGTGCTCTACTCACTGCACCACCCAGCCACTCGAGTGGATGTTTTTTTTTTTTTTTTAAAGAATTAAAACATTAAGGAGAAGTAGGAAGGATATTTGTAGAAGGGGATAGAGGATAGGGCTTGCTTCCTAGTTTGGGGGCTGAATCTATAGATATGAGCCCCTAGTCTTTTTTTATATATTTTTAAATGACTTGACTAAGATAACTCTTCACTACTACCCTAGGTGGTGCAGTGGATAGAGCACCAGGCCTGAAGTCAGAAAGACCTGAGTTCAAATCTGGACCTAGACGCTTACTGGCTTTGTGACCCTGGACAAGTCACTTAACCCTGTTTGCAAACTTTAATGGAATAAATTCCTCATCTATAAAATGACCTGGAGAGGCATTGGCAAACCACTTCAGTATTTTTGCCAAGAAAACTCCCCATGAAGTGACAGAGTCAGATAATCCCCTAGTGGCCTCTACTGCCCAGCCAGAAACTGCCTGGTTTCTGCAGGTAGACAGAACTTGACAAAGGAGAAAGAGCAAAGCCCAACTCTGTGTGGCTCAACCAGGCTTCTGGCTCCAGGTCCAGGTGTGTCACTCAGAGAAACTTTGCAGTCTTTGGTTTCCTTTTCCTATCTGGGACCCTAGGTGAGGGGACACTGGTGCCTGGGGCATTAACTAGGTGAGGGGATAGTAGTGCCTGGGGCATTAACTAGGTAGAGGGACACTGGTGCCCAATAAAATAGGTGCTGTTATTATTCACATTTTGCAGATGAGGAAGCTGAGATGAGGAAACAAGTTAAGTGACTTGACCAAGGCCACACAGGATTTGAACTTGTGCTTTCCTGAATACCATTTCCTACACTACCTACTTCACCACCTAGTTGCCTATAACCAGCCAAATGCACCAGTTTTCATGTAAGATATGCATATGTTTCTGGTTTCCCTTGTGTGTTCCCATATCTATAGGTCCAGAAAAAAAAAAGGTGCTTTTTTTTGGTGGCTTTCACCCTGGAGAGAAAGACCTCACAGGGCCATTGCAAGGAAAGTGCTCTGTCCACTTTAAAGCCCTATAGAAATGTGAGCTAAAATTATTACCACCTTTGTTATTATTAGATACACACGTCTCTTGGCCTGCGCCCAGGCGCTTCTAAACTATTGCAGTATGAGGCTGTATCCTTAGAAATATACATGATGGTCAAAGAGGCCGTATCAAGTATAGGCTCATTCTGGAAGCCACAGCTGAAGAGCTATGGGCTGTTTCCTTTTTATGTTGGATGACATGTAGTAGGCATTATTTGTATTCTTGCTGAGTTTAGAGAGCCCCCAGTCTAATGAGGGCTGTTGTAAGGTAGAGAAACTGGATTTGTTCTCTTGCCTCAGAGGGCAGAATGAGGACCAGGGGGTCCATGTTATAGGGAGAAGAGTATTGCCAAGAACAGACTGCCGAACGGGGCAGGGAGCTTCCTGTCTCTGGAAGTGTTCAAGAGTTCAATGACCACTTGTCCCAAACATCAAAGATGTCTAAGGGGTTGAAGAAAGCAGAAAGGATTTCTGCGGTGATCCCAGAGGTCCTTTCTAACCGGAAGACTCCAGGATTCCGCATGTCTCTACACCTGCTCTCCACATACCCAGGCCAGCGATCCTGCCTGGCTTCCCGCCGCTCCCCCCACCCCTCAGGGCTGGACTCCCTTTTGGAAGGGTTCCCTTCTGAGCTTGGCTTACAGTGCAATACCTCTCTTCCTTTGAAGTATGTGCCAGGGGCACAGGGAGTTCCCAGGGCTCTGGGGCAGACTGCCCACTCCTGTTGTTCCAAAGGAACCTGACCACTGTTGCCCAGGCTTTTGACATCTTCCCTCAGATGGAAGAAGTCAGTTTACATCCCCCAGGCAGAACCAAACTAAGGCATCTGGGCAAAGTTCAGAATTGTACCTCCTGAGGGTCCCACTGAGGCTTTGAATCTGAACCTGAGCCTTTTTCTCTCTGTGTGGTTTAACTATAACTTTATTTTTAATAATATTTTATTTTTTCCCCAATTACACAGCATATCTTGGTCTCAGCATATAAATACATGGATGGCCTAGAGAGTAGAATTTTCTGACATTAAAAATATTTGTAGTTTTTTTTTTTCAAAAATGTAATATTGAAAAGGGACAGTATGTGGACAATGGGAGAGTTACCAGGGACTCTCAATGACCTAAGTTCAAGTCTGCCTCAGATAGACAGTGACTGTGATCCTGGCTGTGTTATTTAACTTCTCAGTGGTCCCAACAACTCTCAAAGACTTAAGTTACAAGTAACTACTTTTCTGGATCGGCACAGGCAGTTTTCTCATCTACACCAATAAAATCATGGGTTTGGATCAGGAAAAAAAATCTACCTTGCTATTTCTCGAACACCAGATTCTATCTCCTAGCTCTTGCCAATGCCTGAAATTCCCTGCCTCCTGACTTCTCTAGCATCCTTTACGACTCAAATCAAGTCTCATTCTCTGCAAGAGCGCCACCCTCTCACCCCCAACCCTGCCATCTAATGTATATAGGTCTCATTTTACAGAGCTGTTTGGATGTTGTCTCCTCCATTGAAATGTGAGTACTCTGTGAGTAGGACTGATAGAAGTGCCTTTCTTTGTATCCCCCCCATGCTTAATTCAGTTCTAGGGAGGAATACCCCACAGGTGCATCCGCTTAATAAATGCTTGTTGACTGTCTGTCTGTAGAGATATCTTTTGCACCCTTCCTCCCCCTGGAGCAACCACCAGGTACTCTAGAAGAGATGGAACCTGAGATAGCAAGGGCAGTAGACCCTAAGGAAAATGTTAAATAGGTTGTTGTACCTAGAAGACACAGGAAGTTGCTGAGAGGAGGGTAAGACTAATGTCAAAAGCTCATGTTTATATAGCATTTTACAAAGCTTAGCACTTTCTTTTAATAGCTTACATTTCTATATGTGGTGCAAGTATTATCACCATTTTATGGGTGATCAGCTGAGTCTCAGAAAAATGAACTGATTTATCTATGGATAAGTAATAATAATGGCATTAACATAGCTCTTTAAGGTTTACAGAATGCTTTACACATGTAAACTCATTTGATCCTCACATCAGTCTTTTTTTTTTCTTTTTTGAGGGGGCAGTTGGGGTTAAGTGACTTGCCCAAGGTCACATGGCTACTAAGTGTTAAGTGTCTGCGGCCAGATTTGAACTCAGGTCCTCCTGACTTCAGGGCTGGTGTTCTATTCACTTCGACACCTAGCCGCCCCTCAGAGGACCCATTCTGCACCTCTGGTCACTAAGCTGTTCAAAGTTTTGGTCTCTCACAGTTGTTTTCCTTTACAATATTGTAGTCATGATCCAAATCCTTCTTCTGACTCTGTTTACTTTATTCATGGCATCAGTTCATACATACCCTCTCAGGTTTCTCTGAATTCTTTCCTCTTGTCATTTCTTACGGCTCAGTGGTATAATACAATAATCCATCATTTTTCTATACCATAACTTATCCAGCTATTTCCCAATTGAAGGGCATGCACTTTGTTCCCAGTTCTTTGCAACAACAAAAAAGACTGCTATAAATATTTTTTTTGTGCATAAGGATCCTTTTCCTTTTTATTTAATCTCTGGGACAAATCTGATTCCCAGGTTAAGCACTCTTTTCACCATGCCATGTGGATAGTCAGGATTTTAGATCTAAGATAGGGTTATATCTGATGATTTGTGAATTTGTTGTTAAAACCTTAGCCCTCAAACCTTATCCTGGGGAACCTGGCTCTCTTTGGCCTTCTTAGGATAGTCTCTATCTTTAGGAATTGTGCCCATGGTTTCATTTGCATGGATGAAGAAACCTCTTCTGCCAAGTGTCAATCAGCCCAGAGCAGTGAGACTTACCCAGGATCACATACTCAGTGTCTGTCAGGAATGTCAAGTCCTATGGTGCCAAGGGTGGCTCTTTCTGTCTATTGTAAAACACACTCTTTGACCCATTTTAGCTTTTATATATTATTAAAATATTTTTCTCAGTTATTTTGTTATTAATTGTTCAGCCATTTCAGTAGTGTCTGTGACCCCCCTTTGGGATTTTCTTAGCAAAAATCCTGCAGTAGTTTGCCAGTTCCTTCTTCGGTTCATTTTACAGATGTGGAAACTGAAGCAAACTAGGTTAAGTGATTTGTCCAGGGTCACACAGCTAGTAAGTGTCTAAGGCCAGATTTGAACTTGTAAAGGTGAGTCTTCCTGACTCCAGGCCTCAGCACTCTCTCTACTTCCCCACCTAGCTGCCACTTTTAACTTAATTAAGGCAGATTTTCACATCAAGGGAGATAGCTCATAGCTAAACCGACATTTAGCACACCCTTTTGGTTGTGAACCTGCTCTGGAGGTGAATTTCTTAGAGTTTTATGGTGGAGTTGAAGGAAAAAAATCAGCCAGTTTACAGGCATAAGAACCAGATAAACTCATTCCTATTTCCTTCCTATCTTGACACATTCCTATCATAACTTTACCTTTCTTCTTACTCAAGGAAGGCAGTTTGAGAACAGGGGAGGACCCCTAAAAAAGCATGGGGCGTGAGTGCTAACACCAGCTCCTTCTCCCCCTCAACTTCCTTCTGTGTCCCCACTCCCACCCTCCCATCCTACCCCCTGGACAGTAGGGAGAGAAGGGAACTGGGAGCTGAGCCTGGGAGACAGACCCTGCTGCTTTGTACCTTTAGGAAAATGGCCTTATTGTCTCAAGACAATGATGAGGGGGAAGGAAGGGAGAGGGGAGGCTGGAGAGGCTGCTTTCCATAGAAATACTCCTGGCTTGAAGAGAAAGGGAGTTATAGAGGAGGCCCAGAGCTGGCTGGCAGGGAAAGCATTGGAGTCCTTTAAAAACCCTCCCCAGGCCTGTTAAATCCCAAACAGAGCAGGGCTTTCAGAGCAAGGGGGTTGGGGGTGGGGA
Organism: Gymnobelideus leadbeateri; assembly: GCA_011680675.1. Taxonomy (NCBI): domain Eukaryota; kingdom Metazoa; phylum Chordata; class Mammalia; order Diprotodontia; family Petauridae; genus Gymnobelideus; species Gymnobelideus leadbeateri. The sequence goes on along the minus strand of WOXC01010429.1, from coordinate 104,126 downwards.
ATGCCCCAGGAGCCCAGGTCTGCCCTGGCAAATGTCAGCTCTCAGCTGTGGGCCAGAGAGGAGAGCAGGGGGCTGCTACTTGAGCCTGGGAGGAGGGATTTGGACACATCATGCTGCCACCTCTTCCTTCCCCAAGTTCTAGTCAGTTCCCATACCAGAAGTCTTGTTTCCCCATTCACCACCCTTCCCTACCCCCAACCCCCAGTACCACCAGCCACTTCCTCCCAGGGAGTGACCAAATGGGAAATAGTCTGGGAGTAAAAAGAGCAGGGGAGGGGTGTTATTCTAGAAGTGGGGCCCTTGTCTAAGTCTGAGGCGGGGAATCCAGGAAATGTCAGCTGTGAAAGGAGGACTTCAGAGGCCACTTTCGGCTGTCCTTGTCAGTGTCCATATGACCAAGGAAGGTGACTCTTTGTCCTGATACCCTCCCTATTTGCTTGATGACATGAGAAAAGACTATAACTTAGGGGCCCAGCCAGTGAAGTGTGGATAGCTGGAGGGCCCTCCTCCTCTTCTCTTTTCTAACCTGAAGTGTAAGGTATTCTGGGTATTCTTAACAGCAAAAAAGAAAAAAGGGGGGAAAAGACCCCTTTCTCTTTTCCCCAAAAGCCCAACGAGGCTAGAATTACTCTAGTCTGAGTAGGAAGGCATGAGCTGGAGGGTTCCCCTCAGTCTGGGATATGCAGCAGAGACTTGAACCCAGGGCCCTTCCTGGGGAAGGCCTTCAGTAGATAGTAGAAAGAGAACCTGGAGTCAAAAGTCCTGGCTCTTACACTTGACACTTGGACTAGATGGTCTTTGAGGTTCTTCCAGCTCTAGGTCTGTGATCCATGAACCTTTGTCCTGGCTTCCTTCAAATCTCAGTTAAAATTCCACCTTCCACAAGAGACCTTCCCCTAGGCCTTTCATCTAGTGCCTGCTCTCAGAGATAATCTCTCATTTACCTGGTGTGTATCTTGGATCCTAGTTGTTTGCCTATTGTCTTTCCATTAGAATATGAATGCTTTGAGGGCAGGGACTTTTTTTTTCCCTTTCATTGTATCCCCAAGCACTTAGTACAGTCCCTGGCACACGTGGTAAAAGCTTGCTGACTTGGCATGACTTTGGGTCGTTGGGCAATTCACTTGACCTCCTCTTCTATAAGATGAAGGACTAGATAGTCTCTCGGACCTCTTCAAGCTCTAAATGGGATTTTCTGGTGTTAGGAGACACCCTGAAGCCCAGTTTGCTGGGATTTTAACCCTCCCTTAACTCTCCCTGGCAATTATCCAACATTAGTACAAGAAACTCCACTCTATCTCTGTTGCTTTTTTTCACCCTTTCTGTTTATCCTCCAGGTCCCCTTGTGAACCGTTCTTACTCTTGTTCCCACCCTTTAAATTGGAGCTTACACAGCCCTTCCCATTGAGGACCAGGTAAAAGTCCAAACCTAGTTCACCTCTATCCTCAATACAGAGCATATTCACCTACCTGTCTTTTCTGAGAGCATTCTGATTTCAGCAAATAAAACAATACATTTAAACAAAGGCTTTACTCTTTTATAATCTTAGATCTTAGAGCTGGAAAGGGATCTTAGAGGTTATCCTCAGATAAGGAAAATGAGGCTCAGTGACTTGCCCAGGGTCACTCAGCTAGTATCTGAGGAGAGATTTGAACACAAGTCTTCTTGACTCTAGGTCCAGCACTCTATTTGATAAAAAAAAATACATTGCCTCTCTTTGTCAGGCATGTGGCTGATCTGGTTCACAAAATATGGTCACTGTATCTATGGCTCTAGTCCCTTGCTCTTGGGAAACCAGAGACTCAGAAGGAAGCAGGGGCTCAAATTCCACCTGCTACCTTATCTTTCTGCTCTACCTTCCCTTGGATTTCCTCAAGCAAATACCCCTGACCTTTTTGGACATGGCAGATAGAGGAGTCCCGGGGACACTGGGAGAGGCAGAAGTTTAGAAGATTTAACTAAAATTGGAACAATAACCTTGCCTCACTCTAGCTCAAGGACCTAGTGGGACCATGTGGTTTTTCCTGCCTCCTACCTCCCACCTCCCACCTCCCACCCATCCCTACAGTTGGCTTATAGTAAGGCCAAATGACTTCCCCCAGCTTTATTACACATCATTAGGTGCTGATTGCTCCCTGATTCCGACTATCCTCTGTCTAATTGTTGCCATTTATATTAATAGGATTTTTGTTAACACACACACACAACCAAAGCCTCTTGGGTCTTCATGTTAATTCACTTCTGCTAAGAATTGGGGCAAGGGGCACTGTTAACAAGTACACGGCTTGAGTCCCCTTATGGACTTGCTATAACCATAGAGAGGTAGTTAGACTCTCCAGAACAGAATACACCCCAGTTAGAAGGGGAAATGAAAGGAAAGGGTGTGTGTTGAGTCCCCCTCTCCTAGGAATGCTTGTGGGAATGTACTCAGGTAGGGGGCTCCTTCTGCTCAGGTCTCCAAGGCTGAGGTTCAGAAGATAACCTTTCTCTGACCTGGATATAACATTGCCCTGCTCTTCTGAAGTCCTGTTTTTCTCTTCAGTGTGTGTGTGTGTGTGTGTGTGTGTGTGTGTGTGTGTGTGTGTGTGTTTTCCTTTTCTTCAGGTCCTTCTACAACTCACATTACCATCTCCCTGCTTTCTTTCCCTACCATCCCTAAATAATACCAAGCTCCACCCCACAACTGTCTTCTTTTCCTTGACATATCCCAAAGTACCTTCTTCTCTTTCCTAGGACCATTTGTCCTTGACCTGTTTCTTCATCTTCTCTTTGTTCTTTCAGCATCTCTCCCTGACCCTCCTGTATAATGGGATTCAGTTTCAAGACTTTCTCCCAAGGACTGATGTCAACCAACCCCTAACTGAGGAGTCTGGGAGAGTGGATCTCAGTCAGCTCCTCTGGGTCCTACAATCAGCTATTCCCTGATGACCTGTCTCCTCCCCCTCCTAACCCTCTCCCCCCACATCCTCTCTCCACCCCCACCCCTCAATAAGCTACCTCAGCAATGAGCCACTGCTGAGCCCAAGGCACATTCCTTGAGCACAGCTGCAGGCAGAACCCAGCCCCAGTCCCTGAAAGAATCCCAGTGTTTTCCTCAACTTGAGCAATAAACAGAGACTGAACTGGTCCAAGAACAGCTGCTCTGATTCATAAAAATCATTTTTTTAAATTTTCTTCAATTCAGAGGATTCTATCTTGTTGGAAGAAAGAAAGAAGTCTTTTATCACCCAGTTAGGCAGGCCTGCCAGAGTCTGGGAGGGTCTAGTTTCCCCTCCTCTCTGTCTCCTGTCTTTCATTTGTCCCCTTCACACTTAGAATCTCCCAGTCCTGTCCTTTTTTCCTCTCTTCTGACTTTCTCTTTCCTCCTTTCTTCCTATTTTTTGTTCTTTCCCTCCTTCCTTCCTTTTCACCCTCTCAGACTCACACACATACCCCCAGGCACCAATGCATTACTTTCTCATCCTCTCTTTTTTCCCTCTTGCTTCTACTCTGCTTTGCTCTCCCACGATGTTTTTTCCCAGTGGTCTTTTCTTTTTCTTCTTCCTCCCACTCATCCCCCCTCCCTTCTTCCATGTCCTCATTTCCATCCCTTCTTGCACTTTTCCTTTATGCATCTCTTTCTCTAGGGTCAGAGCCTCAGTGTTGGCAGAGGCATTTTCCAGAGCTGAGCCTCCCCGAAAGCCTCCTTGCCCTCCCTCTGCTCCCACAGCTGGTCAGGGAGCCAAGAGGCAGCGGTACACTGGACAGCCTAGCACTAATGGGGTCTGCCTAATTGGCACTGTGATCGTGCTGAGGCCCCCTGACAGACATGGGCAGATTCCCTCCACTGTACCATCTCCCTCTGCCCCCCAACAACCACTCCTGTCATCTTTAAGACACTACTAGCAGCTGCTATCTGGCTATATTTGGTCCAGTTTAAAGTTCAGGAGATTGCTCCTGGCAGAAGACGCAAGCTTTTGGTTATAGGGTCTCATTTTGGTGTGGAGAGCATGTGGTCATATGTTGTCTGCTCCCACCAGCACCAGCCTTTGCCTCCTATGAACCCCTTCTCTCGTTTCCCTGACAGAGAAAGAGTAATTTCTCTGGCATTCGGTGGGTTAGTGTTCCACCCTCCCTGTCCCCAGACTAGGAGGGAAGGGAGCAGTAGAGGACTGGGTGGGGAGGGCATCCCCACCCTGAGATGCCTTTTCAGTTGCCAGCTGTTTGTATGGGCTCCTCCCAATGGGGAAACAAGAGGCAAGGACCTCCTGAGGGGTTGCAGGGGGGCTCTGTGCCTGGGAAACTGGCATCTGGAATAGAGGAATTTACAGACTTCTGTTTACCAAAACGAGGGCCAGTAAAAGTTTTAACAACAGCCAATTAAAGGAGAACAGCTGCAGTGATTTAACCAATCTGTCCCTTCCCCTGGCTTTGGGTAGCAGAGAAACAGTAACCTCCCATCACCACTACTTCCACCCTTGCCCCTCCCAACCCTCCACCCCTGTTTTCCCCACCCTCTCAGCTTCTCTCAAAAATGTTTTCCAGCAGCTGAGGTTAATCTAGCAAACATCTGTTCCAGATGTGCTTCGGCACAAACCAGACAGAGGCCAAGTCTATCCATTCCTCTCAAACTTTGCATCTGTGTCCTCATGGAGGAAGGTGGCAGCATTGGGGATCAGGCACGGTCCCTTTGTCCTTTTCTCTGGGTTGGTAATGGCCTCCCTCCCTTCTGAGATAGGGGCAGCCCTGTGCCCACAAGATTTACTGGCCAGCCATTTTTCCAGGGCTCATGACTGAACAGGCAAGGATGGGGAGCATGAAGAATTACCATAAGGCATGGGATAGGGTCCACCCAGACTGGTAGTTAGGGGCAGAAGGATGAGGGAGGTGTTAAGGAACTTCTTTGTTTAGATTTTCAGTTGTTAGAGACTGGGGACTGTAAAGCCTCTCCTCTAGTCACCTAAGACTCTTCTGCTCTAGTCTCAGCAAAAGGCCAGAGATTCAACCCTGGGGTTTGAGACTAGCGCCTCCCCCATTAATAACAATAATAATAGCTGACATTTCTATAGAGCTTACTATGTTCCAGGAGTTGAGCTTTGTAATTTATTGCTTTACAATTATTGTCTCATTTGATCCTCACGACAGCCCTGGGAAGTAGGTGCTATTTTATAGCTGAGAAAACTGAGGCAGACAGAGGTTAAGTAACTTGCCCCAAGTCACAGAGCAAGTAAGTGTATGAGGTCGGATTTGAACTCAGATCTTCGTTACTCCAAGCCCCATGCTCTATCCACTGCACCACCATTAGAGACTTGAACTGTGTCCACTCAGAATTCTGCTACCAGAGGCGAACCAACCCTATGCCTCAGTAGACTCTAAGAATCTCACTAGGAATGAGTGCAGAGTTTAAGTAGGGGTTAGATGCCAAGACTGGGTACCTCCCAGCTGGGAAGTCTGACTTACAACTTGGCATCCCTGCTTCCAGTTTGTACTAGTGATTCAAGGGAACCTTGAGCCTGGTACATCTATCCATCAGCTTGTCCCTCTTCAGGCTCCCTACCTACTGCCTTTCCTCCTGTGCAAGGCTTCCTTCTTGGAAGTTATTGAGGTTCAGAAATGAGACTGCCATTAGATGAAAAGCTGCTTATGTGAAGTGGGAGCGTCTTTGTATAAGGATGAGGGTGCTGATGTCAGGGCACCAGGAGCTTCTGTATGCCAGGTGGGTTGCCCCCATGCCTGCACTGTAGCCCAGGCTTCTAACTTCTCACACCCAGTTCCATTGCTCAGCTGCAGGTGAGGAAAGCATGGTGGGCGGGATCTGGAGATCTCCCAGGGCTTCTGGGATGCTACTAGGAGTCTCTGGTTATTCTTGAGCCTGCCCAGGAGGAGTCTGGATGCTGTTTCATACCCATGGATCTCCTTAACACAAGCAGGATCACAGCAAACAGGCCAGACTTTGCAAGGCCAGGCTGTTTGGTTCAAGTTCTTGTTCCTCTCTTCACTTCACCCCAACCTTGTCCCCTCCTTGAGAAAGCAAAAAAAAAAAAAAAGAGTCCAGTTTCTCCCCCTCCCCCCTCCCACCAAAAAAAGGGTCCATAGGCTTCAGGGAGGCTTGGTAATTTTGAAGTTACTGAACCTGGCTTCAGGGCCTGAAGAAGACAAAAAGGTAGAAGGGGAATAAGTTATTTGATCCCTATTCAGTGATTTAAAAAAATAATAATAACCCATCCTATTCTAGCCAGGGTCATCCCACCAAAGTAGGGTGTCCTTATCTCTCTATCTCTGAGACAATTGTCGTAATATAAAAAATAAGTTTATTTTCTTGGCCACTTGTTGAGTAGAGGCTGAAGGTAAGGAAGATGAATCTCAGCCTTCTGCATCATTTCCTTAGGGGGAAGCTGCCTGTGGATATGAACCAAGGAATTAGAGACTCCCTGTTTGTTATAGCAGCTGCAAAGTAGGGGAGCGGGGTCAGAATGGGGTTGAGAGGAGGGTCTGTGGGAGAAGCAGGCTGGGGAACACATGTCTCTGACACTCCAGTAGAGCTGATTTTAACTCAGAACCCTATCACCATGGTCAAAATATTTCTCTTTATCTCCATGGGGAGGCCACCTTGCTTCTCCAGTTCTAATGAATTGAAACCTAGTGGGGGTAAAAAATTCTGACCACAAGGAAGAATCCCCCACTTGATGCCAGCCCATGGGTTCTAGGTTTTTGTTTCTAAACATACCCATCCCTGTCCCTTTGGCTGTGGTGGGAGATCCCTTTACTCCAGCCCTTTCTTAGGACTCAAGATCATTTTACCTATTGTGTCCTCTACCCAGTCACCTCTGTTCTCTGAGCCTAGGCCTCATGCTGTTAGGCAGAGGGAATCATGGAAGGGTTGAGAAAAAAAGACTAGACTTGAAAACAGACCAGTACCCCTTCCCCTCTTCTTCTACCCCAGAATCAAGGAAGCAAGGTGTCTTCCCAGCCAAGGAGGGCAGCAGGCTGTGCTTGACCATTAAGCTTAGCATTTGGAACTGAGGAGCTTGGGGAGATGTAGGAATCACAGTCTCCAGGGTCCCTTTGGAACCTTGACTCCCTTAGACGAAGGGTTAGATAAATAGGAAGACCTGATCTGGTTGGGAGAGTGACGCCTGTTATTTTTACATGAATTTATGTGGCGACTGAAAAGTAGAATGTACCTACTGAAGAATAATTTACTTTGGCTGTGCCCTTTTGGGGACTCCCTATGAGACTCCTAGACATAGCCTCCTGTCCATGCTTCTCACACAGCTACCCTGTCCTCATGTGGCCTGCCTGTACGTCCCCAGTAGAATATAAACTATTTGAGGGGAGAGACCATTTTGTCTTTATATCCCCAGCACCTGACATAGTGCCATATACATAGATGGTGCTAAATACATGCTTGTTGGATTGTCTTGGATTGGGTTTGGATTGAACCAGATCCTTGGAATGCTTCTGAGCAGGTCTGTGTGGGGGTATTCCTGAGGTGGGGGGGGGGCGAGGCTCGATTAGCCACTCCGTCAAATGGGGATAAGCATACGTGTTATACCTACCTATCTCACCAAAATGCTCCTGAGGCTCACATGAGGTCACGTATGTAACATGTCTTACAAATTGTAAACTACTACGTAAATATTAGTTACTATTATCTCCTTCGGTTCTCAGCCCCCTTGCTAAGGGTAGTCCATTTTCCAATGGACTTATCAAAGGATCAGGAGAAATACTAAAAAATACAGTTTAAAAGCTCTCTGCCACCAAGTCCTGGGCTGCACTGTCGGCACTGCCCTTCCAACAATTATAAAAAAGCCTTCCTTGTGCCCAAGGCTACCTCTTACTGAGAGAGCCAGAACTCCAGGCTGGGGAGAACATGGAGACATGCCCTTTTTCTTCCTGATCCACTAGGAAAAGCAACTCTTGTCACCCCCTCCCCCGGCTGATGAGGTGATCCATTGCCATTCCTCTCTCCCTTCACCTCTCCTGAGAGGTTTCTTAAAAACTCCTCTCTTGCTGCCTCTGAGCACTTCTCACCATGGCGGCTGTGGTAGTGAAAGGAAAATCAAAGTGGGTCCCCTCCCCTCCTTCCCTCCCCTTTCCACTCCCTCCATCCCATCAGCAATTCAATTTGTACAGCACCGGAGGGTGGTATTAGTCAAGTCAGAGTTAATATGATGTATTGATGGTTTGATTTCCCGCTGGTGCTCTATGTGGAGTTCTATAGGGCATCCATACAGAGCTGGACAGTATCTCACCACCTTGGTGTCTGGGCTGGGGCTGGAAGGCTCCCAGGGGGCCAGCGGTTCTGCCTTTCCAACCTGTCTCTCTGTTTCTCTAGCTCCAGGGTACCCCAGATTTTCGGGGAGCCTGGCATCTACCTTCCTACCCATGAGCCACTTAGATCACCATGGAAACAGCAACGTTCTCTACGGGCAACACCGTTTCTATGAAACCCAAAAAGGCAAGTACCAGCAGCAATGGGATCTAGCTATAGCTAGCATTACCATGGAAGCAGGTGGGAAACATTGAAGAGAGAAGCTTTTGGTGCTCCAGCAGGAGAAGGTGACAGAGCCTTGACATTCCCTGGGGGTGGGGGAGAGAAGTTAGAGGGAGATCTATGATTGGATGAACTGAATCCTGACAAAATGGAGTGGGTGGTGGCATAAAGCCTCCTGGAAGAGAGGGTGCTCTCTTGAGACATTAAGGGACCTGGTCATGAGGAGACATTCGATCACCTAATGAAGGAAACACTGATGAGTCAAGTGATGGTCCAGAAGGTTTGGTTTGTCCACCAGCATTTATGAAACACTTACTGTGTGCCAGGTACTATTCTAGCTGCTGAAGATACAAAGAAAGGTAAAAATAGACCCTGTCCTCAAGGAACTCCCATTCTAATGGGGGAGAAAACATTCAAATAATTAAGCACATATAAGATAGATCCTGATCCTGAGGAAGTGGTAACGATCTTAGAAGAAAAGGCCCAGCTGTGAGTTAAGAACTGGAGAATGGGGCAGGGGGGTGAGGGAGGGAAAGCAAGAGGAAAAACCCCAGATCTCCAGCCCTGCCCCAGCCTCAGCCAGCTGGAACCCTTAGTGCCTTTCAATCCCTTCTCCTACTCTTTATAGCTCCACCCTTGTCACCTGTGACCCCTTGAGAGGGCAGTGGGACATGTGCCCAGTGGTCTTGCTCTTTTCTGTCTCTGAGTGGGGTGAGGGAAAGAAAACTCTGGGGGCTTGGAGTCCCGGAGAGTTCCTGGGCATGCTTTGAAGAAGGTTGCTACTGTACTCTGCCAAAAAAGAGAGAGATTCCCCCCCACACACACACTTGTCATGTGTATATTTGTGTGTGTGTGTGTGTGTGTGTGTGTGATTCCTCCCCCACCACCCTAAATTAATCTCCATCCCAGCAGAGCTATTTTGACAGCATTTGTCACAAGCAGGCAGGTGGCTTGTCCCAGGCCCAAGAAACCTGACCCCTCCCTCCCTTGCAAACCAGAGCCCCTGGGGAGTTCCTGGGGTGCTGCCTCTGGCAGGCAGGTTTCAACAGGAGGCTGCCTAGTGGGCCTCTCAGCTTTCATAATATTGTGTCGGGAGCCTAATCCAAGAACATTATTTGGTTTTGGAAATTGAGCTAATTAGGTTCTCCCCCCCTCCTCCTCTCTCTATCCCCACCCCCCTCCTTCTTCCACTCTCCCCCTTGTTTTTAATTAGCAGGAAATTGACAGAGGAATTTACATGACTGAGGACAGTTTTACAAGTTCCAAATGTTTCTTTTGTTTCACCCTCGGACCTGCAGTCTTTCAGCCCTCAGCTCCCAGGCTGTGCTGGCCTGGCCAGGCTACCCTGACACTAAGCACTTGGGGCCAGCCCAGTGAGGGGAGGTTGGGGCCCTCCCTCCTCTAGGATTAGGATTCCTGAGTGGTCTCGGGCATTTCGAGGCTTGTTTCCACTGGTGGCATTAGGGGCAGGTCAGGAGGCTGTATCTTTGCTGAGGCAAAGAATTGCCAGGGAGGATGAGGTTGTGGTGGGGATCCCCTCTACCTGATGGTCCGTTCCTCTCTGGGCCATGGGCTGTCAGTCTGGGACTCCATAGGGATGGGTGGGTCAGTCAGGCAGACAAGGAACGGATGAGGGAGAAGCAGATAGGGCTAGCAAGAGAAGCTTGCCCCTCAGGTAGAAACAATCCCCAGACATTCTACCCACCCAGCTCCAGAGAAGCAGCCCCCAAGACCCTCTCCCCTCCTTCCTAGGTCCAGCTGGAGAAACCAAAGCATGGAAAGTGTCTACCTAGTCCTAGAAGCTACTCCAGGAGATACTTCCCTCCCTCCCTCCTTCTCTTTCTCTCTGCCCTTCCCCCTTCTCTCTCTTCCTTCCCCTCCCTGCCCCTCCTCTCTCTTCTCTCTCACTCCACCATCTTTTCTCTCTCCCTCTTTCTCATTCTCTCTCCTTCCTCCACCTTTCTCTGTCATTCACTTCCTTCCCTCTCTCTGTCTCTGTCCTTCTTCCCCTACCTCTTTTACTGTTTCTCACTCCCTCCCCTATCTCTTTCCTCCCTTTCTTGCTCTTTCTCTCTCACTGTCTTCCTCTACATCTCTTCTCCCCTCCCCCATTCCCCTCCTCTCTTTTTCTCCTTATCTCTCTGGTTCATTCTCTCATGAGTTCTTGGAGGGTACAGACAGTTTTCGTTTTTGTATCAACAGCTCCTCACTCTGACTGGCACATAGTAGGGCTTCATAAATGCTTGTTGATTGGTTGAATGTGAAGAAGCAGCCTCTGGTTGATTAGGGGCATCTCCTTGGACTATTATTATGCTGAGACATTGAACTGTTTGGATCCCAAACTGCTTCTGTCCACCGCTTCTCCTCCTGACCTTCTGTTCATTTGTGTTCCAGATAACTTCTATTTACGCAACCTGCCTGCCCAGCCCACACTTCTGCCCCCCAATCACAACTTTCCCAGCATTGCTCGAGCAGCCCCAGGTCACCCCATTGGCTCTTGCAGCAGAGATCGGGAGGCAGGCCACCTCCAGAAAGGCCCAAAGGAGTTTGACCGATTCCTGATGAACAAGGAACTGGGCAAGGAGAAGGCAGGCAAGGCAGAGGGTAAGGATCGGCCAGAAGACAGTGTAAAGGAACGGCACAAACTGGTAATGCCCATGACTCCAGAGGGACCCTGTAAGGAGAGTACTCATCCTCGAAGTACCTGTGAGAACCGAACCAAGCACCTCAACTCCTGCTTCCTGAGTACCAAGGTACTCAATGGCGAGGTGGGCAAAGCTGTCCTGGCCAGCTGTACAGGGGGTATGCTGCCTCGACATGGGGCAGGGGTGGTACCCAGCCGCTGTGCCAAGGACGCGGGACGGCCTGAGCGGGAGCGCGAGTTGGGCCACCACGAGCCAAACCAATCGTACAGCGAGTGTCTGGAGCGGAGGCAGATGCTCCACCATTCAGTTTCCTACACGGTGCCCTCCAACTTGCCAGCCGTGCCACCCCCACTTAGCACCAGCTCTGGGACATTTCCTTGCTTACAGCTTCACTCCAATCCAGACATGTTATGCCCTCTTCAAGACAAAGCTACCCGAGACCTGAAACTCAGTGGCCCCACCTTTGTGCCTTCTGTGGGGCACCTACCTGACAAAAGCCGGTCATTCCAGGTGGCATCAGAGCCATGCCTGGCAGGGGAGGGGAAGGATCGGCACCATGAGGTGGGTGCTGACCACCCAGCATCCTATGGAACCTCCTACCCCCACCTAAAGGCCGAGGGCAAGGGGGAGCGAAGGCTTGGCTTTGAGGCAGCCCTCAACCCAAGGCTGAAGGGATTGGAATATCTCAATAGCACTGGATCTGAAGGCCCCTTTCCTAATCTACCCCACGTACCCCCCAAAGGTGGCCTCGAGAAAGGAAGCTACTTTGAGATGCCCCCTCCCTCTCAGGATTGCTCCCGCCCTGGCCACCAGGACCCCTTGTGTGTGAAAATCAGCCAAACCTGCTGCACTTTAGACAAGGGTGCCAAAGAGGCCCCAGGACCCAGTGCCCAAAAGGTTGCTAGGATACGGCATCAGCAGCACCTGTTACCTGAGATGGAACAGACGGGAAATGGGGCTGAAGCCCAGAGGAAATCCATTGAGTTGGCATCCCTGGGCTACAATGGGCCCCACCTTCCACCCTGGACAGTCCATGGGAGTCAGGGTCCCCCCATCTCCATCAGTGAGGAGAGGAAGGGCTCCTACCTTGACCCCTTCAGCAATAGCCTGCAGCAGGCAGCTCTCATGTCTCAAGAGCTGCCCACCCCACCGGATGAGGTCTCTGCCATGAAGAACCTGCTGAAGTATAGCAACCAAGCACTTATCGTTGGCCAGAAGCCCCCCTTTGTGGGTCTGGGAAATATCAAAGCCAGCTGTGTCCAACAGGAAGTGAAGTTCCAGTCAGGCAAGGGTCAAGGGGAGCTAGAGAGGCCTGACTGTGCCCGGAGCCGAGAGCATGAAGCCCCCCATAGTGATGGGGAGGTGAGGCAGCCCCCTGTGGGCATTGCTGTGGCTGTGGCCCGCCAGAAGGACACTTTGAGCCGCCCAGAACCTTCCTATGGCACTAATTCTAGCCGGCAGGGCCGTGCAATGCCTGGGTTTAAAGGTATAGAACCCAAGGGGAAAGGGATGGGGGGAGGGAAGAATTGGGGTGATGTCACCAGAGCTCAGGCTCTAAGCTAGAAGTGGGGGTGGAGTAAAAAATGGGCCTACTAACCCCATCTGGTTCTCATTTCGTGACCTCAGGCTCACCCACAGGGCCCCAAGGCCTTCTAGAGTTCACAGCTCACTTTCAGGAGAGGCAGCAGGGGAAAGAAATGGAGGCAATCAGTTCTCCAGGAGGAAGGCAGACCAATCCCCTCATTCCTGCACACTCCAAAAGCTCCAGACAGACCTCTCCACCTCAGTGTGGCTGGAGAGAGGCTGCTTTGTGCTCCATGCTCCACTGACCCAGCCCTATTTACACCCTCTTCCTTCCCTCCTTCCCACCTCTTCTCTCATGGTCTGAGCTTCCTTCAGCCCTCCCAGTGGATACACCATGTCCCATAACTCCATCAAGCTTTTACCCATCACTTGCAGTGCCAGTCCCTGGTATGGGCATTAACCCCTTCCTTGGGCCCCTTGTTGGAGCCCCATCCAATCTACTTCATGCACTAGTCAACCTTCCCCACATTGTAGAACCAAGGAGCTCCTAAGCCTTAGGTGCCTGGATTGGTACCCACTCCACTTACTGTTGTTTCTTCCCTGTTGGCCTCTGTATAGCGGGCCCCAACCGCTCCATGCATGTGATCGATCTGGAAGCTGATGAGGAAAGGAGCCGACTCTGTGGTGATGAACGGCTGGGCCTCACGAGCCGGGAGCTGCTTCTCCAGTAAGGACCTGGGGCTCCAAGGCAGGGGTGGAGGGTGGGATAGGAGACACACACACACACACACACACACACACACACACACACACACACACACACACACACACACACAGAGTCATAGATTAATTATATGGGGCCCAATCTCTCCTGATACAGAGAATGGTGATGTGGAAAGAACACTGAGCTATAGGTTGGAGAGGCCCTGGGTTCTCTTCCTCACTGTGGATAAACTGAAATAATTAAATGGAATAAATAGAAGGTCTTCCTATCAGTGATGTTGCTCTGAGAAAAGCACCTTGTAAACTTTTTGTTCTTTTTTATTTTTAACTAGCCCTGTGATTTCACTTTATGTAGAACATCTCCAGCAAGTGTAACAGTGGTAATGGCAGCAGCAGCTAGCATTTACATAGTGCTTTAAGGTTCACAAAACACTTTACAGATCTCATTGTATCCTCACAGCAACCCTGGGAGAGGTAAGGCTAGCTTTATCCCCATTTTAGAACTGAGAAGACTGAGGCACAGGGCTATTAAGTGACTTGCCCAGGGTCACACAGCTAATAAGTGTCTGAGACCAGATTTGAACTACTCTAACCACTGTATCACCCCAAACGAAGCTCCTTCTGACAGTGTTCTGGAACATAGTGGCTTAGATGGCTCCTCAGGACTCTAAGAGGTTATGGATTTTGCCTAGGGGGACTCAGCCTGTAAGTGTCAGAGGCAAGCATTCTAACCCCTACACCATACTGCCTCTCTTGGAAGCTATCTACTTTTTCATTACTTTGAAGGATCTGTGATTTTTACTTGTGTGAGTATTACTTCCTTCCACCAACATAAGGTCGGAGCCTTCCCCACACAGTTGGAGTTGGCTTGATAAGTTTCTGTAACCAAGTGAATTCCACCAGTTAGCCAGGCTGATCCTCAAACCACAGTCACATACATAGTCCATCTCAGTCCTCTTAAGTATTTTCAGTTTAGTAGAACATGCCAGAGCCTCTGCTCAGTCAGCATAGCCAGGAAGATTCAACAGAGCAGAATTTTAGTGGACATTGTAAATCATTAAGAATATCATATAAATGGAAGCCATTGCTAATGATGATGATAATTATAGTCTAGAACTCGGGCCTCCATCCACCCAAATATCTCCATTATTTATGAAAGCCTTCAATCATAAAGCTGACCTGATCTTCGTATTTCCACCTTATCTCAGGTGTGGAATGCTCTGTTACTGCAATAGATTTGTGATCTCATCCACAGGGGTCTCCCTCCTATGGATGCATATCCCATCCCATCCATGCTTTCTCATCATGGCTAAGATTCTTGTCCATATCCTTCAAGAGATCCTCCATCTGTAGGATCTGGCCAACATGGTTGGAGGCTTTCTTCCAGGCCAGGGATTTTTAACTTCTTTGGGGCTTTGGATTCCTGGGGAAGTCTAGTGAAATATGGATCTCTTCTCACAAGAATATTCTTAAATGCATAAAACAAATCACATTCTTAGAAAGGAAATCAATTTTATTAAAATAAAGATATAATTTTTCCCATCAAAGCTCAAGCATCATCTGAAATCTATCCATGGACTCCTGGTTGGGGATTCCGCTCTAGGACTTTGATGGCATTTTGAGGGTGTCATTGATGTACTGGAGCTGTCCATCTGTTATCCCTAATTACAAGAATAAACACGTTGTTTCCCTCCCCTGCGATGGTGTCTCTCCAGAGGCGGGCTATGTACTGCCAAGGACCGAGCCTCTGAATAGGGAGAGTAAATGGAGAGGAGCCCTACAGCACTGCACTGGGAGTGAGGCCTGGGCTCCTTCTCAGCTCTTCTAGTTTCTGTCTGGATGACCTTGAGCAAGTCACTTCACCACTCAGACTCAGTTGTACCCAGGACTCCAAATTTCTGGGTCACTTGGGAGCTTACTGGACTCCCATTGGAAGAGTTCCTATAGAGGTATATCTTTATCTGAAAGAAGATGGGGAATGAGGAAGGCGGTTGAATTGAATTTCTAAGCTCCCTTTGTCTCTCTTTCTCCCCTCCCTTCCCTTTTTCTCTCCCCTATTCCTCCCTCCCTCTCTTTTCTTATTTTCTCTCTCCCCTTCCTCTCTCTTTCTCCTCCCCCTCTCTCTTCCTATCTCTCCTTTTCCTTTATCTCTCTCTTCTTCTCTCCCTCTTCCTCTTCTTCTCTCCTCTTCCTCTTCTTCCTCCTCCTCCCTCTCTTCTTTCTCCTTCCTCTTCTTCCTCCTCCTCTTCTTCTTCTTCATCTTTTTCTCTATCTCTCTGTCTTTCTGTGTGTCTGTATGTGTCTGTCTGTCTCTGTCTCTCTTTCCCTTCTCTCCCCTCTCCCTCAGTCATCTCCCTATCTTGCCCCAGCTAGAATGACCACATCATGGGCCCTGTCCCACTACTGATAATCACAGAAGCTATTTCCAACCTGAGTCAGCTCACTTTTTCTTAGACAGCCTGATGCTGCCCCAATCCTGGGGACTCACCACTTTGGTGCTAGATTCAGTGTGGACACCCAAGTTATCTTTCACCCCACAGTGGCTCAGAATTCTAAGTTCAGTGGATCCCAGCAGACTCAGCCTCTCCTAGAGCAGGGACTAGAGCCATATGCCTGGCCCTATTGACTCTAAAGTCTGGGACTCTAAGACAAACATTCTTAACCTTTTTTTTTGGTGCCATGGATCCCTTTGGCAGCCCAGTGAAGCCTATGTTTTCAGAGTAATTTTGTTAAATGTGTAAAACAAATATCATTACAAAGGAAACCAGTTCTGTTGAAATATTTAATAAAATAATTTTAACAATTATATGGACCTGAGGTTAAGATTCCCTGTTCTAAGGTGAAGATCTGAGTAGAACTCCTGGACCCTACTCCACCTGTATTGTCTTTCCAGGGATAACAAAGACCTTGTTGAGTTTGCTCGAATTCACCCATCCAGTGGCTGCCCTGGAGATGTGACCTCCCACCTCATGATTGCTGGAGGATCATCTCTGCAAACTAGCCAGCTTGGGGGTGATCCTACCACCCACGCTCATCCAGCTCACCCCCCCTGGCTGCCCCGAACCCGAAGTCCCTCCATTTGGATGGGAGGACATTCCTACGGTCAGTATTCAGGGGTAAGATGGGGATGGACACAGGAGATGGGAGAAGTGGGATTGAGGTAGCTCATTGGCTTTTCCTTCTTTTGGTGCCCAGATGGTAATTAGATTCACTGGGCACTGGGTGCCCAATGCCCCCCATCCAAAGCCCTTGTCCTTCCTACATATCCCTTGCTAGCTTAGGTTCAGGTTGGGACAACTTCTCCAAAGCAGGCTGGGTAATTCTCCAGTATGCTAAATCTTTGGGCCAATGTTTTGCAACATTTGTCCCTTTCAAATAGTTTTTTTTTCTGGCCTATAAAACTTCTGATATAAAAGATCCTTGCTTTTTTAAACTTATAAATAGAAATCAAATTCTCCCTGCATTCTGTACTTCCCATTCTGGTCCCCTTCTTCTCTCTGGTTCCCATTCCCCACTCCCAAAGCCACTGGAAGCTTCTCTGCTGAGCTTACAGGGAGTAAACACATTGATGGTAGAGAATAGAAATATTTTACTGGTCTTTGGCCTATTTTTGAGCTAGGAAACACTTCTGGTAAGCAAAGTGTCCAAGGTAATTAGGCCATTATTGCTCTTTGACCCTCCTAAAAGGAAAAGGAAACTACTTGGTGTCCTCCCTGGGCCCCTGGCTCTGTGTCCTTTTGCTTCCTGGGGATACCATCTATCTATTCCTCTCCTGTGTGGCTTTATGTAGGTCTGCCAGTACTTTTTGCCCCTCAAGTAGGCCCTTGAATCTATGGGGCTTAGATGGAGGCCCTGGAGGGAAGCTAAGAAACAAAAAGATCATTTCTTTTGTGCTGAACTCCAGTTTAACCTCCAGATCTCTAGAAGAGTGCCTCCCATTGGAGCCCCATAAGTCATCATGGAACCCAACAAATTGGAGCCACAGGCACAGGCTCCAGGGTTGTCCAGCTCCACAGGCAATATAGCCAGCAGCTCTAGTTTTCATGATATTTTCTTAGCCCTGGCTTTTTAGCATGCCAGCCTCAGTGCTGCCTGCTTCCCGTTAAAGCCAGTGGTACCCTCTGCTTCCACCATTTTGCACTGACCACTGTGTACCTGCTCTTCTGCAGGGCTTGGCCACCCGGCTCTCCACCAGAACCTGCCACCTGGCTTCCCAGCCACCATGCCCAGCACAATGCAGTCCATGTTTCCCCTGTCCCAGGACCCCCCTGCCCAGCTGGTCATCTTACCCACCGAGCCTACACCCCATGCTGCTCCCCATTCACTTGGTAAGGGAAAGCCTAGGGACTTGGGGACGATTCTGTTGCCATCCCCTTTTGGGTATTGGAAAGGGCCTGAGGCCCAGGAAACCCTAGATCGGGTTTCTTGCCAGTTCCTACTCAAAATCATTCTGATCCAAGCCTTCTCCCAAATCCAGCCCCTACTGGAACAAGAGGGAAGAAGAGAAGGAGATAATGAGGGCTGAGATAGAGAGACACAAAAGAGGGAGAGAAACAAAAAGGAAGGGGGTGGAGAGGAAGGGAGAGGGAAGAGGAGTAAAGGATGTGAGAGAAGGGAAATGGTAAGGAAAGAAGAGGAGAAAGGGAAAGAACAGGGGGAGAGAGAAGAAAAGAGGGAAAGAGGAGAGGGATGGGGAATAGGAAAGGGCAGAAAGTAAAGCATTCTTTTCCACCTCCATCCCCCATCAGAATGGAGACTCTCAAAGAGAGTAGGGATTATCTCATTTTTGTCTTGTGTTCCCAGTGCCTAACTCAGCATGTATTCATCACTTAATAAATAAAATGAAAGTCAAAAGGGGAGAGGGGAGATTGGAGAAAAGACAAGAAGAAGGGAGCTGGGAAACCTAACATCTCAAAGCACTTTGGATCCCACCTGGGAAGAGCCATTTTGTTCCTGGACGTGTCAAAGTGGATGGATTGAGGATAGTCATTGTAGTCCCTAGGAGTTAGGGGTGGGCTGAGAGGGGGGCCCTATCTGAAGCACAGCCCACCCCCATACCACCTGTCTAACGTTTTCTGTGACTTTGGTCTCCTTCCTTCTTCTTTGTCCAACCCTCTTGCAGCTGACGTCATGGACCAGGCTTCCTTGTGGCCACCCATGTACCCTGGTCGGGGGCCTGCCTCCCACATGCAGCACCCCAGCCAGCTTCCCGTCTATTCCCGCTCCCAGTTTCTACGGCAGCAAGAGCTCTATGCCCTCCAGCAGCAGCAGAGAGCAGCCCAGGCACTAGAAATGCAGCGGAAATCCCAGCTTCAGGTACCAGTGAGACCCCCTCCCTTTCCCTCCAGTGCCCCATGGGCACAGCCTCCTCTGTTGTCATTCTGTCATAGTGGTGCTGTTCTCACCCAAGTCAAACAGCTCCCCTATTTCCATCTCCCTGGAGCTAGAAAACCCTCCCTTGTCCCTTCTGGAGAACGTCCAGAGCCTTTAGGGTTTAGGTTTCCTCCCTGTGTCTCATCTTATCACCTTGCTGCACTCTACCTTGTTCTTTAGGATTCCCCTCCTCATGACCATGCTAAAGGCTCTGTTACCTGCCCCTCATGCCTAGAGCTCCCCAGGTGGTCCCCTTTGCCACTGGTGGATCATGGTGATGGGGATGACATGACTCTGTCTCTACTTTCCCAGAGGAAGCCTGAGGATTACCATGCAGAGTTTGAAGAAGCAGTCCCCGAGAAGACCCTGAAGTCCTCTCATAAACCAGTTGCCTTAACCCCCCTATCCAAGGGCGCCTCTTCACCAGCTGCTGCTCCATGCCCTGCCAAACTTTCACCTTGCTGCCATTCTCCTGCCCTGCGGCACCCCTCCAAATGCACCACGCCACTCTCCACTGCCCCGTGCACTTTACCCCTCTGCCCCACTGCCAGCTCTGTGATGGCGCCCCGCTCTCCAGCCACCAGTCCTGGCCCTGCTCAGAGCTCTAAGGGTACCGAAGTTGAGGACAAGAGAGGAGAGGGCCAGCCCCCACAAGACTATCCCAAATCTCTAGAACCAGGTAAGACTTGTGCGGGACTTCCTGGGGGGGGGGGGGGGGGCGTGGAGAACATGCTGGGTCCAGATTCTGGCTCTGCCATTCACCATCTGCTGTGTGACCTCGGCCAGTTTTCCTAGCCTCAGTTTCCTTATCTTCAAAGGGAGGGAGTGGGGCTAGATGACTTCTCTAAGGGGACTTACACTCCAAAACTATGATGCTGTGGCTGGCTGGAAGGAGAACATTTAAAGGAAGCCAGCTTCTCCTATCCTAGGAGGACAGGGGGTTCTATGTCATGGGCACCACTGAGCTGAGACATTCAATCTCAGTGACTTCCTGGGGTCATTTTGTCTGCTGTCGAGGTCCTGGCCCAAATGAAAGCTTTTGGAAGGTGATCTTTCTAGAGGAAGGGCCTACCTCTCGATTTTCTTAGATGTCTTTTTCCTGACCCACATACTGGCCCACATACCCCATCCCTGATAAGGCTGGACCTCTAGAGAAGTCCCTCTCCTTCCCTTCCCCCACCCACATCTTCTTAGGCCCAAGGCTGGGGGGATCAGTAGGGGAATGGGTAAGGTCCTAGTTATTTCCTTCACCAATCCCTGGGCAGAGATTGGAAGGGAATGGCAGTACTGTTCATCCATTCAGGGCCATTTGCTGAGCAGAGAGATCTTAGAAGTAACAATGTGTGACTGTGCCACAGAGAAATTTTGGAGGTGAAGGAGATAAGAGGTTGGGGTCATTTCTAGCCACTAACTCTCTGGACTTTTGTGGTCACAGAGCAGCAAGGGATGAGGGGAAAGAGAGAGACTAGGAGGGGAATGTTGAGGAAATTAACCTAAGAGGAAGGAAAGTTATTATAGCTCCTGTTGGAGACCCCAGCCAGGGTCCTAGTCTCACCTCCTGCCTTCCCACCCCCCTTTGCCACAGAAGCCACCTCTTCCTGAGTGCCAGTACCAGCCACGCCAGCCAGCTCTCACTGCCAGCTCCCCGACAAGGCTATTTAATTCTCTCTGAATTAGGCTGAGTGTTTACATTGGAAATCCGTGTGGCGAACATAAAACCGGTCCCAGTTTCACAATAAGGAGACAGAGCCAACAGGGTTTTTTTTTTAAGGGTTTTTTTTTTTTTATTACAGTTAATGGGGCGTAATGCCTCCGACATGCAGCCGGCTCGTTCTGGTTCAGGGAAAGCCCTGATTCAAGCATCACAGCTTTAAAAAAAATCCCCCTTCTGTGGTTAGTCTGTCCTTCAGACAGACCAAAGGGCACATCCGAGGTGGGGGCAGTAAGGACAGGACTACAGGAAAGAGGGGAAAGCAATTTGGATTGGGGGTTGGGAGAAATGTCAGAGTTGTTTCAGTGTGACCCTCTGTCTTCTCAACCTCTGACATCCTGAGTATTCCTTATCCCTCCTCCCAGACCCCAGAACGTATCTCAGACTCCTTGTTATGGGGATGGAAGTAGTCACCTCATCCTTATTCACTAGAGAAGTTGACGCACTTGCCCTTTGAGTAAGAGTCACTGAACCCCAGAAGTGAAGCCCAGGGTCCTTCCCCCAGGTTAGCTCTGGAGTCCCGATTTGTCGAGTCTGGTGTTCTAGGGGCTGGGAGTGGCTGGGGGCTGGGGGAAGAGGAAAGAAGAAAGGCTGGAGTCAGCCAGCCTCTCATGTTCAAAAAAGTCTGGATCTACCTCTGTCCTTTTCATCTTGGAGATGGTAGCCTTGCCAGATTTAGAGTATTCACTGGTACAGGTTAGGAAGCTCTAGTAATCAACTGATATTTAGTTCCTAGAGGACCATATTGGGGGTGCCCTCCCCACAGTAGGGCTCAGGGCCAGCTGTTTACCAATCTGACTAGCTTCTTGTGTCTCTGTCTGTCTGTTCTGTCTCTCACAGACCTGCCCCCAGGATATACCTACCCTGCGGTCAGCATGGACTACTCATCCCCCCTACCCCATGACATGCACTCGGCTGATCCCGCAGACCCTGAAACTATGCAAACTGTCTCCACTGCAGCCGAACCTGAGCAGTCCAGAACATTTCCACCCTCAGAGGGGCCTCACTGTGATCCCAGTGCTCTGAATGAGGCCAGCCTGGTAGAGGGAGCAGGTGGCCAGGTAGAGGGCACCGAGCCAAGGGCCCTAGAGCTGGAGTGCCAGCCACATACTCATGGGCATCCACACCCCATGGAGCTGGGGCCCCCCAGTGAGGCAGCAGCTCCCAGTGGGTTGGGGGAGCTTCAGGAACTCCCCTATGGTGCCCTCATGGAAGGAGGAGGCCCTGAGACAAGGAGCTGCATAGATTCTACTCAGGAAGGGGCAGAAGAGGAGAGGACTGAGGAGGGAGATGGCAAAGGGCTTCTGGCAAGGTCTCTCCCCATGGCCTCTGAGGAGGGAGCATTAAGCCCATGTCCTGTGGGAGAGGAAGAGGTGGGAGAGGGGCTTGACCCACAGGAAGAGGAGGAAGAAGAAAGAGAAGAGGAAGAAAGGGTAGAGGAGGAAGAAGAAGAAGAAGGAGAGGAGGGCTGGGACATGATACAAGAGGAAGACCACCTGCCCAAATCATTGCCAGGTCTGGATGCCTTGGTAGCAGCCACCATTGACCTGGGAGACCTGCCCTCACTGAGCCTACCCAACACTCAACCTTTAGCCCCACTGCAGCTTCCCAATGCTCCTGCCCTTCAGGGTAGCTCAGGAATTCATGGCATCGCCCTTCTTAGTGAATTGGCTGACCTGGAGTTCCAGCGTCAGAAATGTGAGCAAGTCACAGAAGGTAAGTGTTCTGGGGTCTTCCTTTACTCCCTTCTCTTTAATGTTGGACTACTGACCTTCAAGCCTGGGACTCACCTTGCTAGCACAACCTCTCTGTAGAGATGCCTAAGTCGAAACAGTCTGGTAGCAGGTTCCTTTTGAATCTAGTCAAACCTCTAGCCAATGAACAAATGATCCTAGAGATCATTTAATCTGGTCCAAAATGAGGTCCAGAAAGCGAGTTGACTTGCCCAACATTACATAGTCGCAGTCAGGATTTGAACTCTGAACCTCTGACTCCAATTCATATACACATACAGGAGTGACTTAAGGGATGACCCCAAAAGCCCATCTTTGACAGCTACGTACCTCTGGTGGTTACAGTTTGAAAGCCTGTTTTTATTTTTACCAGATTTTGTAAAGGTGAAGGATTTCTCTTGACCTCATCCAAGCTGAACATGGACGTGCTTCAGGCTTCCCTGGAGTAGCTTCTAATCATGGCTCTGTGCTCTTGAATTTCAAGTGGCCATGCATCCACCTGTGTAGGACTTCCTACACACACACACACACACACACACACACACACACACACACACACACACACACACACACACACACACACACATATGCCCTGTAGAATCTGAGGTCTGTCTACCTTTTACCTTGGCAGCATTAGGGCAGGGGTTTCCCTTTGGGGATTAAGGACTGGATGTCTTAAAGGATAAGGATATCTTCAGGGGATCCCCTGCGTTGGGGACATCTTCAGGCACCCTCCTTTCTTCTTTCCCATCCCATTTGACCCTAGCTGCCTGCCCAGAGATGCTGACCCAAGTAACTGTGTGGGGACCCAGAGTCTTTTTTTGGCAGGAAGGCCCCCACCTTTGACCTGCCATCATTAATAAGCTATGGTTATAAGGAGCCACTCTTTCTTTGTAGCCAAAGCTTTTGGAACAAGCAAATTCCAGGTTGGGGAGGAGGGGGAGTTTGTTCTCTACCTAGCACTTAGCCACGGGCACATTCCCTGCCTTAGCAAGCTCGGCTCAATTCCCCAGACTTATTTCTCAGTACATCCTCCCTCCTGCTTTTCAGTTAGATCTCTGTAGTGCTGATGGAGCTCAGAATCTTAAGATGTAAAATAGTCCTTTAGGGAGAGAGTTCAAGGGGTAGAAGGAGGAGACCCTCCTTTCCAGGGAGAAGAGGGTTAAGTAACCAGAGGACCCCAGCTTTCTCCAAATGGTACAGTTGGTGGGGGGAAGGGCTGGTGCAGACTTTTGACATATACCACCCCCTTACACACACACACACTCTCTCTCTCTCTCTCTCTCTCTCTCTCTCTCTCTCTCTCTCTCTCCCCCTCCCTCTCTCCCTTTCTCTGTCTCTGTCTCTGTCTCTCCCTTTCTCTCTCTCTCTCTCACCGCCCCCCCTCTCTTCCTCTCTTCCCCCAGGCACTTGGAATGAGACATCAGAGGAAACCCATCCTCATAGTCCTTTACCCTCCCCTGGTTGGGGGTAGGGGTGTGGGGTAGAGAATCACACCTCCCAAGCCCACATATTACGTTTCATTGATATTTATAGAAAGAAAATAGCACAATCCTCATGGCTCAGCCTGCATTTGTTTTCCCAACACATAAAACCCGCCAGCCAGCACTGGCTGCCAACATTCTTCAGAGTCTTTGTGTAGGGCTGAGATAAAGTGAATGTTCTTGTAAAGTTAATTTCCCCAAAGGCCTGTATGTCACTCCCTCTCCTCTGGCTGCAGCTTGCCTTGACCATTGGATGGAGCTGCAGACAAGGCCAGGGAGGGAGGGTGAAGGAGGAAGGGAGAGTGTTGGAGCCACCCACCAGCAGGGAAAGGGCTGTGTCAGGCCTGGAGAAGGTTCTGGGGAAAGGAAACGAGGCTGTCAACCTCAGGAATCTGTTAGTTTTCTGCAGGCTAGGAGGCTAGACACCCCCCTCCACCCAATCTTCCTTTCTTCAGTTTTCTTTTCCCTCATCCTTTCCCCAGGAAAGGGACAGCTGCTGAGATGGTGGATTGTGTGGCTGGAGAGAAGAGAGACTCCCTTGGTGGATTAGTCTCCCTAGGGAATTCCTAACATTCAGGTTCTCCCATTAATCTATTACTTCAGGACCTCCCCACTCCATCCCCTGGAGAAGTTGAGTGGGGTAGCCCCTCCTGGGAGATACGAAGGAGAAGCCAGGGTTTATGGGCCCCCAAACTGCCCACAGTAGGTGCTAGGGATGTGTGCTGTCTAGACAAGCTCTAGGGCAAGTGACTCTGTGAGTTTATGCATAGAGTGGAACAAATGTTTGACATGGAGACTCTTCACCTCTTCACAGCATGTATGAGATTGAGATTAGAAGCATGGTCCCCCAAAGAAAGCACTGGATTTGGAGTTGGAGGACCTGGATTCAAATATTTCCTCTGCTTGGGGCCTCAGTTTCCTGCTGTGTAAAATGATGACCATTACATTCTCTTATAGCTCTAAATCTATGATTCTATTCTTTCTTTTTGGTGGAGTGAAGGCAAAGCAGTTGGGGTTAAGTGACTTGCCCAAGGTCACCCAGCTAGTTAAATGTTAAGTGTCTGAGGCTGGATCTGAACTCCAGGGCTGGTGCTCTATTTACTGCACCACCTAGCTACCCCCAAATCTATGATTCTATCATCTTATTATGCAAAGTACTTGAGTTACAGAGGGCTGTTAGTATATGCATTGAAATTGTGTGTCTCTGTGCGTGCATGTACCCATGTAAACATTTGGTGTGGTTTTTTCCAAAGGTAAGCGGCCTAGTGGTGTGATCCAAATAAAGTATTTTTTTCTCCGTGCCTCACTTATCATAGGACTTTGTGTGTGATGTATGTGCACTTAGCATAGGTCTGCATTGCTAGATCCCAGGATCCACAGAGGAATGAATTTTAACTCTTTGCAGCCTGGAGTTGGGGAATGGGACCCAGAGAATTGCTTCTTTTACATTGGCTCCTCCTTCCCCTCTACTCTTGCTTGCCCTACCTCCAGCCCTGGCACCATGCCTCTCAGTGGCAAGAGAAGCCCAAGGAGCATGGCAGTC
Source organism: Gymnobelideus leadbeateri (assembly GCA_011680675.1). NCBI lineage: Eukaryota > Metazoa > Chordata > Mammalia > Diprotodontia > Petauridae > Gymnobelideus > Gymnobelideus leadbeateri. Next base: position 78,913 of record WOXC01010429.1, on the reverse strand, counting down.
TCTGGTAGGCACAGGGTAGGTGCAGGACACATTCTTACTGGGTCAGTCGGCCAGACCTATATCTAGAGTTCTTTGGATCTAGACTTCTTTCCCTGATTATAAATGCGGTTTTTTTAGGTGTTCTTTAGGGAATCTGATACAATCACAAGGTGATTTTTTTTCTCTAGTGAACAGATAGCTTTGCAGAAAGGAAAAGCAGAAAACAGGAGCCAAGTGTAACAAAGTGAATCAATGCAAAGGATGGAGCTTGGGCTAGAATGCTTGGCCAGAGCCAGGCCCACAGTTTCTGCTCCTGCTCTTTTGCTCCACCTTTATCTCCTCCCTTCAAGCCTTCCTGCCCGAGGGTGGCACATGCCAGGACAGATATGTTTTCACCCAGTGAAATGGAGACTACATCTTTCACCCAGGAGGCTACTTCAGTTCATGCTAGGGACAGCTGGATGGGAACTGAGCTTCCAGCATCTGAGTCTCCATGCTGTCATGAGCCAAGTGCTTTTTTCTCTGGCCTTGGAGGAGCAGTCACTCCTTCCTAATGTCATTAGGATTTATATTGTGCTTTAAGGATTAACAAAGTGTTTTACAAATGTTATCTCATTTGAACTTCACAACAACCCTGGGAGGGAAATGCTATTATTATCCCCATTTACAGATAAGGAAACTGAGGCAGCAGAGGTTAATTGACTTGCCCAGAGTCACATAGGTAGAAAGTGTCTGAGGCTGGATTTGGACTTGGGTCTTTCTGACTCCCTATACCAACTAGCTGTCTGTGCAGTATAGGATGTGGGACTACAAAGTGATAGTCTTTGGAGATGTTCTTTTTTTTCTTTTTGGAGGGGGGGAAGGCAGGGCAATTGGGGTTAAATGACTTGCCCAAGGTCACACGGCTAGTAAGTGATAAGTGTCTTGAGGCTGGATTTGAACTCGGGTTCTCCTGATTCCACGGCCAGTGCTCTATTCACTGTGCCACATAGCTGCCCCTTTGGAGATGTTCTAAAGTCACCTGGAGATTTCTGGCTTAGATGGTAGTATGCTAGGACTTAGAATAGCCCAGATCCTTTGCAAACACCTCCATGAAAGTTCTTAAAAATATACCACAGAGGCAACTAGTGAATAGAGTACTGGCCCTGGAATCAGGAGGACCTGAGTTCAAATCCAGTCACAGACACTTGACACTTACTAGCTGTGTGGCCTTGTGCAAGTCACTTAACTCCAATTGCCTTGCCTTCCCCCCTCCAAAAAAAAGTGCACCACAAAGAACAATAATGAAGACTACCCAAGTATGCTGCTAGAAGCCTACATAGGTTCTGAGTGGAGAAAAGAGAAGGTAGGTGGGAGGCATAGCGTGGAGGCACCTGGGACCCACATAGGACTAGACTAATAATAATAGCTACTGGCTGTGCCACCCAGCTGCCTCACCCTAGTACACAGACAGCCTGTTCCCAACCCAGAGGCCATATAGGCCATTCCTGAGCCATAGAAGGAGATGGGGCAGCCTGGCACCCAGGCAACTCATGACCTAACCCAAGACAGGAGAAAGATGGGAACAGTTCCGCCAGAACAGAACATCTGGGATTTTTCAGGAGGCCTGCTCTAAAGTATAGTCAATAACATCTAGGTGTAGTCTGTCAGGGTCACAGCAAGTGCTGGAGTTAACTTAGGTGTGGAACTATGCAAAAAGAAGTAGGGGATCTAAGGATCCAAGGTCAGAACCTAAGTCAAGATGGTAGGAGACGAAGCCCAAACCCAGGAATCACAAAAGAGGGGAGGGCCACTCCTCCATCTAGGACTGAGAAAAACCTGCCCATAGCATCCAGGAGGATTGGAGAGAGTTGAGTCAGACCCAAGCATAGAGCTCCAATCCAGAGCCTGCGGCTGTAGAAGTGAGCGAACAGAAGAAAGTGCCAAACACAATGAAGAAAGACTGTGGATGGCAAGGAATCCAAGAGGTAAACCCCGACAGAGAATGTAACTCCACCACAAGTCCCAGTCGAAGCACAGAGGGAAAAGTGACCTTGCCACAAGGACTACAGAAGCACCTGGAAGAAACGAAGCAAGAGACATAGAATGGAATGGAAAAGAGAATTCACAGCATAGAACAGCAGGCGGCAAACTTCACTCAGGAACTGAACTTAAAATTAGAATAGACCAAATAGAAAGCAAGAACTCCTGAGACAAAACAAAAATTGGAAGACTGAAAAAGAAGAAGAAAATATGATATATACTCATCTAGTCTGGAAAACAGGTTAAGGAAATATAATCAGGAATTATCAGGACATCTTGAAATCATGATTCCCTCCCCATCCCCAAATAATCTGTATACCATGTTTCACAAAATCATAAATAAAAACTGTCCAGATCCATTATAACCCAAGGGTAAAGTAAAAATAGAAAAAAAGACCATTGGTTACCTCCTGAAAGAAGCCCCAAAATGTATAGCAATGTCGGAGTCAAAATTCAGAGCTTCCAGATCAAAGAAAAAATACTTCAAATGGTAAAAAGGGAAAAAAATGTTTAAGTACCAACAGGGCTGTGGTCAGGATCACACAAGACTTGGCAGCTAAGATCTTAAAGAAAAGGAGAGCCTGATATGATATTCCAAAAGGCAAAAGATAAAAGCTAATAACCAGGGTGAGGATCTTTGGACAGTCCAGAATAATAAAAGCTCTGCTTTCACTGCCTTCCTTCACTTCTCTTGTGTTTCATAGGATCATTTATTTTGATCTGGCTGTGCGGCTACACAATGTATACCTTCCCATTTTCATCTAACCTTCTAGGTTTGTCTCCATTTTCTATTTCCTGCCAATAGGAGAGAAGCTTGAGACAAACTCACCCATGTGGAAGGTGGCTCAGACAACTCTTCCATTCTTGATTTGGAGTGCCTGCTACATTATTAGTTAATTGCTATTCAAAGACTCTTGGTTCCTTTGCCTGCTTAGGAGGAGGCATCCACTTAGGACTGACTGACTCCTTAAAATGTGTTTAGGACTGAGTGAGGAAGGGGTAAGGAAAGGGAAAGACTTTGTGTCTCCTCTTGGCATGTGAAACATTAAAGCCCTTCCTCCCCAGAAGAGTTTTCCCTTTTACAAAACCAGCCCAGAAGTCTAGGCATCCTTTCCACTCCCAAATCCAACTTGTTGAAATCCATGTCATGAGCTGGATTCTAATTGCTGCCTTCTATTCTTTTTTGCCCTCTGTTGGTAGTGATTGAATCGCTGACCCAGATTCTTATTCCCCCTTCACAGTCATTCCAAGGCACCTCCCTTCTTACACTCCTCCCCCACCAAAAAAAATTCCCAACTCTAAACCTGTGTCTCCAAAACATCGGGGCAACTTCAAGAGAAGCATCTTTGCATAGCTTCGTGGTGCTGTGTTTGGAATCAGGAAGACAGGAAGACCCGGATTCAATGTCACCTGAACATTGTATCACCTCAGCGAGTCACATGTCTCTGATCATGTTTCCTCACCTGTAAAATCATAAGAGCTGGCCTTTAAGGGGTCTTAGGGGCGTCCAGCCCTCATGTAGGTCTAGCGCAGGCCAGCAGCACAGTCCAGGACTGCCCCAAGCTCGGGGCCCCAAACCAGCTCTGGATGAAGCCATGCTGTTCAGTCAGACAGCTTCCGAGTCTTCTTTCCCCTTCATCTCCCAACCTTCATAGTGGATGAAGCCCTGGGACTGGAACCAGGAAGACCTGGATTCAGATTCGGCCTCTCACCGTGGCAAATGCCTTAATGGGTGTCTGCCTCAGGCGCTCCCACTTTCCAGGATTACTGTGAGGACAAAATGAATTGCTGCTTGTAGAGTGTTTCGTGAACCTTAAAGCACTATTCAAATGTTAGTTATCATCATCGTCTCCAGTGAAGCTTTCTAGGTGGTCATGATGAAGTGGAACTGATCTCCGAGGGAAGACACTGTATTTTAACTGAGGCTTGAAGGAAGCTAGGATGTGGAGATCAGAAGTTTGTATGTTCTGGGAAGCATGTTTACGTGTACACATATAGCGTGCAGATGTCTATATGATTTTGGAAGTCTGACCCATAATTTTGCAAACTGACCACTCTGTACCTGAAATATTTCCTCTTTTTATTCAGGAAATTCTGTCCCAGGACAACAAGAGAACCTATGCCCTAAAACTCAAGTACCAATTTTTCAACTTGGCCCCTCCTTTTCCCCAGGCTTTGGGATTGGGCCTCCCTCCCTCCCCTAAAGGAATGAGTTCCTCCTAGCCTCAGCATCCTGCAGGTGCTTCCTCTCCCTATTTCTGGTTATCTCCCACCAGTCCTTCCTGGAAGTACAAAGAAAGAGCTCATCAGTTTTATCAGTATAACCTTAAGGCAGGGGGAGGCAACAGAAGGTCAACTAAGTCATCCTCCTGCCTCCATCCATAACCATTCTTCCTTCCTTCCTTCCTTCCTTCCTTCCTTCCTTCCTTCCTTCCTTCCTTCCTCTCTCTCTCTACTTCTTTCTTTCTTTCTTTCTTTCTTTCTTTCTTTCTTTCTTTCTTTCTTTCTTTCTTTCTTTCTTTCTTTCTTTCTTTCTCTCTCTTACTTTCTTTCTTCTTTTCTTCCTTTCTATACCTTAAACCACCTCCAGACAGAAGAGAATCTATTCTTCCATTTTCATAGTCTTTTTCCCTCCCTCCCCATAAGGAGCTAAGTGACTTCTGTGGGTCAGGCAGATCAAACCTCTCCACTAGATAAGATGTGTAGGGTGGGGACAAAGGGAGGGGATCCAACCTCAGAAGTGGGTATTGGATGTGAGGTGGTGCTAAATACAAGTTGGAAATTGGGGAGAGAAATTCTTAGAATTACTAGAGTAGTTCTCAAGTTTGGGAGATGGTCTCAAGAGAGGGGGAGATCCCAGTGTAATTCCCATAATAAATAATGAGACAAGAGGGACCATCACATCTATATGACCTTCTCATAGCTTAGAAGGGGGAGGGCTGGATTCCTGGGAAGGCACAGCCATCCCTTCCCAGCCTTTCTCACACCATCATTTATATCCCTTCAGAATCTCCCCAGACTGCCCCTCTCTGACCCTAAACTGCCTCCTTCCATGGGCTGACTGTACTGGGGTGGCTGTCAACACCATGGCCTGGCACAGACTCCTATGTAGAGGTCTTAAGTATCCCCGTCAAACTTTTCCCCTCCTCCCTTAACAACTGCCTGGTATTTTAGAAGCAAACAGATGTATGAGTGGAGAGGGATGGGGGTGGTTTGGGTCTAGGCCCACCCTTATTTTTATTTTTAACCCCTGGATGTCTGGGCCTCCCCATGCCCCAAGTATAAAACAAAAACTCATTCTTGAGCCTTAAGCATACCCACTGGGAAAACTGCCTGCCCTTTAGGTTTCATATGGTGGCTTTATCCAGTAGCAAAGAAGGTTTAAATGACTCAGGATCTCAACACTTTTAGGCTACCCCCTCCTTCATTTTATAAGGGACCAAGGTTCTAGAAGAATAGCATCTTGTCTCTAAATAGGTTAGCAGTAGACTGGACAAGAAGAATGAAACCAGGGAATTTAAACTCTCCCCTAGCAAAAGACCACAGCCTTGTTCCCACTCCCTACCCCCACCTCTGCAGCTTACATCGTGGTTGGCAGAATCCAGCTGTGGCTGCCCCCAGAATAGCAAACACCTAGACGAGGAGGAGACTACAGACCAAGGAGTCAGGAGAGTAAAGCTTTTGGCACCCACTGCTACAAGAATAGGAAGGAGCCCATATTCCCATGCCATGGGCCTGTGGCACTCACCCACAGTAGATCCTTTTCCCCACACCAGCAGAAGTAAATAGGATCTCTTAGTCCTTCATCAGCTTGTTCCACCCACTTCTCCACCTGGAGCAAAGCCCTGCAGAGCAGAGTTCTCTTCTAGGAGAGGGTTTCTGCTCTATTTCTTCAACCTTCTGACTGAGGGTGGATAGGAAAGGAATCTAATCCTGGCACTGCTACCCGAGAGCCTGGAGTCCTGGGAAAAATTGATAATGGCAGAGAAAGAAGTTTTGGAAAAAGATATCAGCACAGGCAAAATCAGAACCAGGAGTAGGCAAAGGAGGCAGCTGTAAGAGATACAATGTAAAAAATACACTTTGATTCATACATGTGTGTACATATATATGAACCAAATACATATAACGTATTTTATGAATCACATATTTTTGATGACCAAAAAACGTCCCACTCTCCATAGCAGGCATTTGTTTCTCAATCCCAGGCATCTGGATGAGATAGAAAGAGAGAGAGATTTGGAATCAAGAGGACCAAGTTTCAAATCCCACTTATTTGTGCCTCAGTTTCCACTTCTATAAAATGAAAGGCATTTGACTAGATGACCTTCAAGATCCCTTTATGGCTTTAAGTCTGTGATCAAAAGTTAGACAAGAGAGGGGCGGCTAGGTGGCGCAGTGAATAGAGCGCCGGCCCTGGAATCAGAAGGACCTGAGTTCCGACACTTAATCCGCACAAACAAAAACCTAGCCATGTAACCTTGGGCAAGTTACTTAACCCCAATTGCCCTAAAGGGGCGGCTAGGTGGCACAGTGAGTAAGAGCGCTGGCCTCGGAGTTTGGATGACCCGAGATCAGATCCGGCCTCAGAAAATGAGCACCCACGCATAAATAATGACTAGCCGTGTAACCTTGAGCAAGTTACTTAACCCCAATTGCTTTAAAAAAAAAAAAAGTTAGACAAGAGGTAACGTGTCCTTTGGCAAAAAAAACTTTTAAAGACTCTCTTAAGAGGCAGGAGTATTGTGGTCTGTCTTGGTGGAGGGAGCTCCTACTATGACAAAATCATAATTCCTTGAAATATCAAGGTAATGCTTGTGACATGTATTCCATGAAGGCTGCCAGGAAAAAAAGCATCACATATGGTAACACAAACACAAACACACACACACACACAGAGCATGGTCTTCAAACCTTACTCAATTAAGACTAACACTGTGTTCAAGAATGGACAAAGGACTTGCCCCAGCTTGGAGCGCCATGGGGCAGGTGCTTAATGTCCTGTGGTATTGGGGACATGGCATCAGTGGATTCGTGGGGCCTAACACTCTCCTTCTGGACACATCTTTCTGTGTATTATTGAGATTTTAATGTATTTTTCTATCTGACCTTGACTTCATCCAGGCATTCTTTAGGATGTGGCCTGGAGTAGAAGAGAAATACTTTCTATTTTAAATTGTTTTATTTTAAATTAAATTAAAATTTAATTTAATTGACAAAAAAATGACTTGCCCAGGGTCACATAGTAAGTAAATGTCTCAGGCTGTATTTGAACTCAGGTCCTCCTGACTACTTCAGGGCCAGTACTCTATTCACTGTATCACCTAACTGCTCCAAGATTATTGTGTATTATTGATATTACCACATTGCAAGAGCACCAAACTAGTCTTTTTTTTTTCTACGCAGGCAGCCCTGCCTGCTGCCCCTTTCCCTCTACCCCGGGTATGACAGAATGGTATTCATTGAATCTCACATCTCCTACTAGCACCACAGCACAGGGCTGGTGAAGACCTCTCTTGGCATCCAGGTTCTGCCACTTACTAGCAAAATCCCTTGCCTTCCATGCCCCGAAGTTTTGTCTTCTATAAAATGAGCATAGTTATAGTAGGCACTCCCTACCTCATAGGGCTGTTGTGAGGGTCATACTAGATCATGGGTGTAAAATGCTTGGTAAACCCCAAGCAGACAGGAACTGAATGTGTGATTTCACCCCCATCTGCGGTTTCTTCACTTCTGTGGCACAGAGCACTCCTGGATGAAAGGGGAGAGCCAGGGCTCCTTCTCCTTGGTGCAGGGCTTCAGAGCAAAGGTTCTTAACCCTTTCTGTGCCACAGACCCTGGGGCAGTCTACATGCCCCTTTGCGGAATGCCTAAAATAGAATGCCTAAGATTACAGAGGAAACCAGTTAAAATGAAACATAGTTATCACAAACTCCAGGCCAAGAATTTCTGGCTTAAGAGAGCTTCGGAGAATATTTATATTAGATAATACGACCACACTCAGACATCCAATATGCATCAGAAGTAGGACTTGAAGCCAGACCTTTATAGCTCAGAAGCTATCTTCTGTCACACTGCCCCTCTGCTTTTAGATTATCTTAGCAGATAAACTAGTGGTGCAGTGGTTAGAGCACTGGACCTGGAATCAGGAAGACCGAAGTTCAAATCCAGCATGAAATACTTACTAGCTGTGTGACTTTGGGCAAGTCACTTAACCTCTTATGTGCCTTAGTTTTCAGATTGGACCACAATTGGACCCTGCCCAAGCTCCACTTAATGACTATATTTTGGGCCCTCCTGGCTTAGCATGAAAGTCTGCGGTAACTGTTTCTTTTTGGAACAGCGACCCTGAGGGTCTTCCCCTCCCAGCTTGATTTTTTATTTTTTTCTAATTAAAGGGGCCATCCCTTCACTCACTTCTTAAAGAGGCCTATGCACTGGATGGGCATTACTTCACTCCAAATGAGTGCATGAGAAGACCTTACCTTAAAGGGCCAGGGCCATCTCCAGTCATCCTGATGACTCTCTGGCCACTGGACTCAGATGGCTCTGGAGGGAAAATGAGGCTGGTGACCTTGCACAGCCCTCCCTCACTCAAATCACAGTCAACTGCAAGTCATGTCAGCATTTCTGAGATGTTGTGTTCCTCTTCGAAAACAAAGGACAAACACAACAACCTGTAAAATGGGTATGACAGCATCTGTCTCCCAAGGTTATTGTGAGGAGAAAATGAAATGATGTTTGTAAAGTGCTTTGTACACCTTAAAGTGCCATATAAATGTTAGCTACTGCTATCAATTCTATAAATGTCACGTATTATTAATATCAACAGCAAATCAAATCCAGCTACTTAATAGGCTCTTGGACGTCCATGAAATTTGAAGTGGTCCCAGGTTCAGGCTGCCCATTTTCTTGCCTCAGTATTCCTTCCCTATAGCTTCATCTCTTTGCCTTCCCTGACTCTCCAGTAATTAAGGACAACTTTTGACAAACCCTTGGAGGCAAGAAAGAGGTCACCCTGACACTGATTGGCCAGCCTTTGAGATTCAAGGCAACTTGAATAACTACTTCCATGGTGGAAGATGAACCAAGAAGAGAGAGGAAGGGAAGGAGGGAAAAGCATTTGTTCAGTGTGTACTCTGTGCCAAGGACTGCGTTAAAGCATTTTACAGATCCTCACAACAACCTTGGAAAATAACTTGATGTTACCCTCATTTTGCAGGTGGGGAAACTGAGGCAAACAGGTTAAATGACTTTCCTAGACTCAGAGGGACAGAGCAGGGCCTGGCCACGTGAAATACAGCCAAAAGGAATGAAGGAGGGACCAGCTTCAGTGACTCAAACACACCTTGTCCCTCTAATCTGGCATTTTAGATAAGGAACCTGTCAAATTAAGGAGGGTATAAAACAAAAACTGGTATTTATATAGCATTTTAATGTTTACACAACACTCTAAATAAACGATTTCATTTGCTCCTTGAAATGCTCCTGTGGGTGGGGATTACTATCCCATTTTATAGATGGGAAAACTAAGGCTCAACAAGATTAAATAACCTGTCTAAGGTCACATAGCTAGTAACAGTTGCAGGTTAGAGAATAGCTAAAAAAAAGTTCCTTATTCTCTACCTCCATCTTTAACCCCTTTCCCTCATTTCTCCTCTCCTCTATATAATTAACCTTCTTCCCCTCCAGTTGAAGAGGAAGACTTGATGGACTTCAACCTGCAACGTCTGGCTACCCTGGCTGCTGCCTGGTCTCTAGTGGAGGCTGCCAGCCTGGAGACTGGACCCCCTACAGCTGGGCTTCCTGTTCCTGGTCCCTGCTGCTCCACCCTCACACCCCGAATGCAAATCCTCCGACGTAAATACACATGGACCCCGAAAACCAAGCCTGTAAGCAAAAGATTCTCCTGGATCTCCCTGGACAACCCATGGCAGGGGGATGGTAAAAGAGAGAAAGTGGGCGGGGGATGTCCTAGCACATGACTTTATTCTATGGAAGATTTGACCCCAGTGTTGGACTGATGAAGAAGGTTCATTGTGATCCCAAGAATAGTTTCCTTCATTTCTCTCCCCTCTCGTTCTTAAACAGGAAGAAAGTTGACCTCCTCCCTTGGGGATGTCCTCCCCACAGCTGGAGAGACCCTGAGAGACCTTTCCATGGATCCCTAGATCTTGACTATGACTAGACCTGATTGGCCCTTATCTCCCCATTCCTCGATGATATGTAACATGGTGTTCTCTTGACTTGCCCCTGTTTGCCAGGTATGCCCTCTCAAAGCTGCCATTGACCAGCTGGGCACAAAGGAGGTGGAAATGAGGATGCTGCTGGCAGACCTACAGCGGCGTTACAAGGAGAAGCAGCGGGAATTGGCCAAGCTGCAGCGGCGGCATGACCATGAGTAAGCCTGTAGGAAGCCTGGAGGCTGAGGAGGGCCTTTCAAGGCATAGAGCTGGACGTGGAATATGAGGAGGGCGTGGGATAGCAGGACCTGGAAAAGAGAGCATAGAGGGTTATATAGAATCAATACCAGACCAGTGGTTCTTAACACTTTTTTGAGCCATTGACCCCTTTGGAAGCCTCATGAAGCCTATGGACCCCTTCTTAGAATAATAATTTTGAATGTATTAAATAAAATACATAGAATTACAAAGGAAACTGATTCTGTTGAAATAGTTATCAAAATATTTTTAAAAGACAAGTTTGAAGAGCCCCTGATTTTAGAAAGACCTGGGAAAGACTTTAGGGGTTACCTAGTCTTTAAGAACTTTCTAGGGGCAGCTAGGTGGTGCAGTGAATAGAGCACCAGCCCTGGAGTAAGGAAGACCTGAGTTCAAATCCAGCCTCAGACACTTGACACAGTTGCTAGCTGTGTGACCTTGGGCAAGTCACTTAACCTCAATTGCCTTGCCTTACCCCCTCCAAAAAAAAAGAACTTTCTAAAAGTTAGAGGTATCCTCCCAGTGTAATGGACTACCTTATAGGGTAGTGAGTTCCTCATGGCTGGAAGTGGTTAAGCAAAGGCCAGATGAACATCCATCAGGGAGGTCATTGGTGGCCTCCCCTCCCATACAGGGGAAGAGATCAGATTAAAATGACCTCAAACTTTCTTTCTAAGCCTAACCTTCAATGATTCTATGACTATTTAAGTGGCCTTCTTAAGGCATGACACCCATGATAGGAAATACAGAAGGGAAGGAGCAGATTGTTTCATAAACCCAAGCCTCATGACTGAGTGACCTGCTCAGAGTTCTGAATTAAGGCAGTAATGGGAAACTGGGATTTTATAATCCATCTTCCATACCACTTCCAGAATAACTTTCCTCATGCATAGACCTGGGCATGTCATTCTTCTATTCAAGAATCTTCAATGATTCCTCATTACCTATTGAATTAAGTTCAACCTCCTCTTCCTTGGCATTCAAGCACCCAAAATGTGGCACGCCTTCCAACCCATTGCTTTTCCAGTCTTGTTTCTGATTTTTCCCTCCACATGTTATATGTTGTAGCCAGACTGAACTATACTTTTTCCCCTCCCCCCGAAAAATGCCCTGAACTTTTCTCTATCCCTTAGGTCTGTAATGTCCTTCTTCCCCTTCTTTTTCTGGCAAATTCCTACCCACCTTTTAAAGAATGACCAACTCAAAAGTTACTTTTGTCTTCATAAAATTTCACCTGATTTCCCCCTTGTTGATAATGACTATCCCCTTTGGATCACACGTGGTGCTTTATTAAGTAATTCTCTGGTGTACTTTTGTAATATTGTGCCTTATAGCTAGATTGGTGTCTTCTTCTAAAACTAGACTGTAAACTCCAGGAGGGCAGGGGTTATATCTTACCTAAACTCAGTGTCTTCTTTAGCACCTAGTATAGTATTCTGAATGTAGCAGCTGCTTAATACATATTTGTTGGGGCAGGCCGGAGTTCTGGGTTAGAGAAGCAGATTGTTTCAACAGGCTCTCACCGCACTCTCCTTTTCATCCAGGAGAGACGAGCGCTCCAGGAGTCCTGCTCGGCGAGGGCCAGGTCGACCGAGGAAACGAAAGCACTCCGGCATCCTGCCGACCCTCCGACAGGGCAGCCACCTTCCCAAGTGTGACAGCAAAAAAGTCAAGTGAGTCTTCATTGGGGGGCCTTGCTGGGAAGAATTCAGACAGGAAGGAGGGAGTGAGTGCAAAGTCTGGGAAGCCTTTAAGCCTGTCATTGTGCCATTCCGTGCCCTCTGGGCCAGTCACGTTATTTAGTCGGCATGTAGCAGAACTGAGACAGAACCGTCCTGTGTCGGATCATCTCCCCTCCCACCTCTCTTCCTGTGTGTGTCTGCGTCGGTGTGTGCCATGCTCTCTCCCCCTGGCTCCCATGAGGTCTCTTTAGCTCTCTGTACTTCTAAGTGGTCTCTGTGTGGCATCTGCCGCTTGGTTCATCTGGAATTAGAACTGCTAGTTGGTGGGGTTCCCTGCTGGGTGCCCAGGAGAGGTGGGTACCTTTATGTCCCTCTTCTTAGATAGCAACTAACAGGCCCCACCCAGCTCTGGCCCCAGCAGCTAGCTTCCCCCTAGGGCGGGGTGGGATGGGAGGAGGCAGTGGGGAGTTGGAATGATGGATCTGCCTCTCGTGGCTCCAAAGTTCATAGTCACCAAACTCCCTGGATCCAGCTCCCCCTGTTGGTCGGTGCCTCAGCACCAGCACCAGGGGGGCCTGAGATGTTGATCACCTAGTTTTGGAGCCAACATCCCCGCCCCCCCACCCCCGCCCCGTGGCCTCCCCCCTCTGAAGTGTGAGGCCGCGTTGCATAAAAGCCTCTTTATCTGCGCTGTATAAAGTCGTTGGTCACGCTGCAATGGTGTTCATTGCTGCTGGCGCTTTGTTATTATCCATTACCCGCCCGGCGCAGTCATTCTCGCACTCCCGGGCCCTCTATAATTGTCCTTCTCTGCTACAAATTGCCTCTCCCGGCAGGCCCATTTGCATAAATCCTCCAAGCTCTTCCAAACATGATTGGAGTGAGTGTGTGCGCACTGCATCAATCCTGATGATTTGGTAATAATAGTTAAATCTGCACTAAATGGTTCCTTCAATTAAGACAGAGAAAAAAAATTAATCTCTGGGTTTTATGTCACAAAACATTAGCAAATGTAGTGAAGGTTAGAGGGAGGGGGGAGAAGTTAGTGTTGGCTTCAGGTTGCATCAGGGCTCTACCAATATGACTGGGGGATGTTCTCCTCAGAGCTGTCCCCAAGCAGTTTCTCCCAAATCCCCCTCCCTGTCCCCAAGATTGGAGAGTGTGTTAGTCCAAGGGACTTTCACTTCTCCTCCCACCCATCCCTCATGCTCACTTTTGGGGAGCTCTAGAACCCAAAGGGGATAATACAACTTGATCCAGAGTCCTGCTGTGTACTTTCTACACAGATCAGTCTAGGAACTGCCAGGCTGAGCCAGTCTCCCAACCTGACCTGGGAAGGTTCAAGATTGATTGGGATGGAACCAGATGTAGGTAGCAAAACCCTTGGACCAGGGCATTGACTAGCTGGGTCAATGGGGCTACTTTCTCCACTGCTATCAGATAAACCACTGGCGTAGACACTTGACCCTATATCTCTCTGTTCTAGCTCAAGTGATATTGGCAAATTGTGACCTAGGCAGATGTCCCTTCAAGGCAGGAAAGGTAGAGGTATCCCCTTATCTTTAGTTCCTTGACCCTGGTTCTTAGAGGTGGCTTTATGTGGGCTCCAGCCTCTAATACTCACTGACAAGTAAGAATGAGCGCCATTTTTCTTCCTTGATCAGTCAACAAGCATTTATTACTGGGCTAAGTGCTTGGGATACAAAGAAAAGCAAAAAAGTCTCTCCTCTCAAGGAGCTCACAGTTTAATTGGGGGTGGCAACATGCAAATAACTATGTAGAAACAAACCAGATACAGGATTAACTGGAAATGGTAACAGAGTGAGGAGAAGAGCAAAATGTAAGAAAACTAGAAAGTTAGAAAGGATGCAGGTTATGAAGGGTTTTAAAAGCCAAACAGAGGATTTTATATTTGATCCTAGGGGTAATAGGGAGCCACTGAAGTTTATTGACTAGTGGGGTGACATGGCCAGACCAGCACTTTAAAGATAATCACTTTGACAGCCAAACTGAAGATGGACTGGATTGAGGAGAACTTTGAGACAGGGTAAACCAACCAAGAATTGAGTAAATGAATGGGTAGGTGTTGAGAGGTTTTAGGAATACAGGGGTGACTCCTCTCCCTTCCTTGATCAGAGGGGAATGTCAGGGGTGGAAGGGACAGGAAACTGGAGTGGTTCCTGACAGGGCACAGGAGGTCCTGGCCTAGTGTGTAAGTACTAGACACTACAGCATCATTCCAGATCTAGTGAGTTTATGGTGAGACCTCGATGGTATCAGGAGCCCAGTGACTACCTGCTGGCAGGGACTTCAACATGTGCTGTCATTGCTGATAAAGGATCTTGCCCCCCTTATCAAGAGGCCTCTACTTCTACTACAGATGAGAAACATATATGATTTATGGGGGACACTGTCCCATCCTTGGCTTAGAATGTGAATCATTAGCTTTCTAGTGACTGAGAAAAGGTGGAGGGGGGGGTCCTTGTTCCACTCCTCTCCACCCTTCCTCCACCCTTCCCAGGGGTTTAGGAGGCATATTATCTATTCTGCCTCCCTAATCAATAGAGGGGCCCCAGGCAGTTCCTCATCTTAAATCTTGTCACTTACTGGTTTTGTGATCCTCATTCCTCTTTGGTAAGGTGAGGGAGTTACTCCCTGCTGGTGGTAGGAACCTGCAGCCTCCAGGCCACATGTGGCCTTCTAGGTCCTTGGGTGCAGCCTTTTCACCAAGTCCAAGTTTTACAAAGCAAATCCTTTTTATTAAGGGGATTTGTTCTATGAAGTTTGGATTCAGAGCGCCACAGTTGAGGACCTAGAGGGCTACATGTAGCATTGAGGTCACAGGTTCCCCACCCCTGCACCTAGCCTTATTTCTGTGACCCTAAGATTGTTGCCTCAGTTCTGGCATCCACAGGTTTTAAGGTGTGTGCATGTGGGGGGGGGGGGGTGTGCTTACGGTGTATATATGTGAATGTGTTTGGTGTATGAATGTTGTATACATGTGTGAATGGCACATGTATGTGGGTGTGGTTTGTATATGTTTGGTGTGTATGTGGGTGTGTGAGAGAGAGAAACAGACAAGATAGAGATAGAGAAAGAGAGAGAAGGAAAAGAGACAGACCAGAGGAAAGCTCCCCAGTCCAGTAAAGTGGACTCCAGTTTACTAAGGGCCTCACCCCTTCTCCCTGCTGCCTACCCCTCTCTCCTCCTTTGTCTTTTGAGGAGGTGCTTGGAGGCCTCTAATGATGGAAACTCCTTCTAGCAACAGCCTTTCCCCTTAATCTCTAGCCTTATTGTTTCTTCTCCTCTCCAGAGGCCAAGGATCAAGGAAGGAGCCAGATTAGAGAGGGAAACTCAGGCCCCATCCTACCTAGCAAATCCCAGTTAGATTCGTTCTCTGAGGTTAGAAGCTGGGGTTAGCGGTTCAGAATCTGCTGATAGCATACAGGGAGGACCAAATGATAGAATTTGGCCATTTCCCTTTGCTGGTCTCCAGAATAAGCAAGGACCTTTCCTGCTAGAGCAAAGGAAAGGTAAATGGACACCTAGGTCGCTTTGAAAGCTACAAAGACTGGGAAAAGTCTGGGTACACTTGGCCAGTTGTAACCTGAGAATAGTAACCTAAGCAGTGATGTGTAGCAATGAAACTGCCTGCCTGTGACAATGTGTGTGGCCAAGCCAGACCAAGACCTAGGTCAACCAAATGACTGTGATCTTCCTTCAAGGAAAATGAGTCTCTGGTATACCCAGAGTCCTAGAGCCTGGGAACTCAGCCTTAGAAATTGACTTTCTTTGAAAGTGTCTCCTTTAGGGGGAAGGCTAGGTGGCTGCCCTGGAGTCAGGAGGACCTGAGTTCAAATCTCGACTCAGACACTTAACACTTACTAGACGTGTGACCTTGGGCAAGTCACTTAACCCCAATTACCCTGCCTTCCCCCCTTCAAAAAAATAAAAAAAAAAGTGTCTCCTTTACAGTATAGGGTGGGCCAAGGTGATATCCCTTATACCTGGAACCTGGAGAGATGAAAGGATATATTGACTGGGCCCAGAATATATAGAATATCTACAGTTATAAGTACTTCTTGACTTTGAAAAATTTAAGTGAGGCTTTCCTGTTGAAAGTTCTGTGTAGATATAACTATAATACAAACCTTCTTAGCCGCAGTGCTCATCTAATCTATAACATACCTGTTATGACCTGTTATTTGTATGTTATGACATGCTTGACATTACCCCATTTATTTATTTACACCAACTTACTAACTATCCTTCCCACTTGCCCTCCCCTACATTGAAAAATTAAAAAAACCTTTGTAACATATTCACAGCCCAACAAAACAAATTCCCACATTGGCCATGTCCAAAAATGTATGTCTCATTCCACATTTTAAGTCTATCACTTTTCTGGCTGGAAATGTGCTTTATCTTTAACGATATCTCACATCATGATTTGTCATCTCATGGATCAGAATTCTCGAGTCTCTAATTTGTTATTTTTTTAAATAATACTGCCTACCGTACACTTGTGCCTCTTCCCATCCAGCCCCAGGCTGAGCAGAGGGCAGCAGTGCTAGGGGATAAGGAGACGACATGGCAGTGTGGCGCTGCTGCAGCCGTGGGGAGGTCTGAAATATGGATGATGGCTTCCCCTTCATCTTCTGGGCTGCTCAATACTCAGTGGAAAGCTTTTTCCAGTGACTCAGTTGTAGTGAACGGAGGACTGGGGATGGGAGATAAATGCTAGGGGACCCAGAATTCCCTAGGCATGATCCTTGCACACAGGTCCTCCCCTCCCAACCTCCCCCAAGCTGAAGCTATAGTAGTAGCCAAAACTCCACCCCCCTGAGAATGTGGCAGAGGAATGTGAGTGACCCACTCCTAATCCTTTGAGAGAGTCCAGAGGAGGAGCCAGGAGCAAATATTTGAAGGCCTGTCATGTAGAATTGGGATTAGCCTTGTTCTTAGCCCTAGAGGGCAGAGCCAGGAGCAATAGGTGGATGCTATAGAGAAATAGATTTATGCTCAATCTAAAGAAAAATAACCTACCGATTAGAGTTCTCCCAAAATAGAATGGATTGCCTTAGAAGGCAGTAGATTCCCCTTCACTAGAGATCTTTAGGCAAAGGTTGGATGGTCACTTTCTGGAGATGTTGGGTCAAACAGCATCTGAGGTTCCTTCCACCCTGAAATCCTGTAATCTTGGGTTGCAGCTCCCGGGGACACAGTCTTTCTGTCTCCTGGCTTGATAGCTCTCCCAGGCCATCAAAGTTGGTGTCTCATGAAGAAATTGGTATTGAGAATTGTTCTGGAGAATCAGTCCTTCTATCATCAAGCATTTATTATATACTCTATGTGTCTGGCACTGAACATGGTGCCAGCAAGTGAAACAATCCCTACCCTCAAGCAGTTTATCTGTATCAGGAGAAACCTATACATGTGCATATATGGGTGTTTGTATTTAGATACACAACAGTTACAAAATAGATACAAGGTGATTTTAAGACTGGGTGTTGAACTGAGGGTTGAAAAAACTAGGGTGGGAGAAGCAGAACTGGGAGGGGTGGCTGCATATGGAATGTGTGAAGGGAAAGCAGGGTGCAGTGAGGACAGAAAGGCTGTTTGGACCAGGTTGTAGTGGGCTTGTGTGGAAGGTGTACTAGAGTGGGGAGAGAGGTGAGGCAGGCTGCTCCAGTACTGTAGAGGAGAAGAGATGAAGGCTAGATGGGTGAAGAGGAGGGAGAGTCTGTGATGGGAGAGACAAGACTTGGCAACGGTTTGGATATGTGGGGTGAGGAAGAGTGACGAGTTGAGTATGGCCTCACTGAACCTGGTGACAGGAAGTGCTGGGTTTGGCCATATTGAGTTTGAGCTGCCTGCCAGACATCCAGTTTGAAATGTCCAAAGGACAGGTGCCAGGATGGGAGCTCAGGAAACAGACTGGGGCTGGAGCTGGGAATCATCGGCATAGAGATAGTAATTAACCCCGTGGAATCTACTGGAGTCTTCAAGGGAGATCTACTTTCCCATTCTCCTCGCCTGTCCAGTCTTTAGACAAGGTCAGCTCCACAGCTCTGCTTCCTGGCTGTGTGGGTCCACAGGGAAGGACATTCAGTTTAGGGCTAGAAGATGGGCTCTAACCTTTGTTGTGTTATAGACCCTTTGGCAGTCTGGTGAAACCTATGGACCTGTTCTCAGAATATTGTTTTCCTAGTATTACAAAGGAATCAATTCTATTGAAATATGATTATCAAAAAAACCCATTTTGAAAGGCCATGGACCCAAGGTTATGAACCTGTGAGTTAGAAGGAATCTTAGTCATCATTTACTTACCTTTCTCATTTTATAAATGAAGCTGTCGGTACTATTTTTTTAAAGCACAGATATTTTTCTTTTTTTTTTTCAATTCTAAATTCTCTTCCTCCTTCTACTCCCTCCCCTACCCAAAGAGAAGGCAATAAATACAAAATCTATTGCAAATATGTATAGACATTTAAAATTAATTTCTGCATTAGCCATGTCCCCCCCCCAAAAAAAATTAGCAAGAGAAAGAAATGAAAAAATGCTTCTATCTGCATTTTGAGTCCATCCGTTCTAACTAAGGCTTTCTTTAGAGGCCAAGGGTCCATTCTTTTATATATCCACTGCCAGCTGAACTTGGCTTGTTAGACAATCCCCTTAAAAGAGAACATCCCTAGATACCTGGCCATACTGTCCTAGTACCTATCTCCAGAGACCAAATTCAGTGTATATTGGCATGGGGGCACCATGGTGATGTGAAGAGAATCCAGGTGCTCTACTTGGGAGCTGCATCACCTCTATCTAAAGGAAACAAAGTCCATTTCTAGCAATACTTTTAAGAACAGATGAGACGGGGAGCCATTCAACTATTTGTCAGGAGGGCTTCTTCCAAAGATTAGCCCAAAAGGACCATGACTGTGTCTTAGCAGAAACCTTAAATATTCATCCAACAATCAACTAACATTTAGTAAGCTTCTGCTGTGTGCAAAGCTCTGTGTTCAGTGGTCTGGGATAGCTAAAGATAAGAGTGGCTGCTCTCAAGGAGGTGGGGAAGGCGTAGATATACAGACCTACCTTACTATGTAAATTGTGTGTATGTATATATGTATGTATAATATATTTATATATGTGTGTATATGATATATGTATGTATTTATGTATGTGCATGTACCTATACATATATATTAGTTATTCTTCTCATTTCAGTACTAAAATCTATGTTGCATTTTTTCCCTGACTGATTTTTTGTGACAGTGATGCTGTACTGTCTTTTTCTCTAATCTCCCTTTTTTGTGTCTTTCCTGGGTCCTCTCTTTCGTCTCTCTGAGATTCTGTTTCCTTCTCTTTCTTATATTTGCATCCTCGCCATTCCTCCCACTCTTTCCCCTTCCTTTGTACTTTCTTCTTTCCTTTTCCCATAGCCTGTGTCTCCATCTTTCAGTTTCATTTTCTTTCCCCAGTTGTCTCCTTTTTCCTTCTATCTCGGTTCCATCCCCTTTTGCTCTAGAGTTTCTCCCTCTTTACATTCCCCTATTTCTCCCATATGATCTCTCGATCTCTCGATCTCTCTCTCTCTCTCTCTCTAGCTATCTCTCATTGATTTACCACACTTACATTCTGTTGATCATCAACATGTGTGAGCATGTTCTTTGCCCTGTCATCCATAATGGCCTCTGGGGTTGACCTTAGTTATAATTAAGTTAGATATAGGCATCAACTTTTAGATCTGGAAGGCACCTTACAGATGGCATCTAATCCAACTTGCTCATTTTACAGATGAGAAAACTGAGAAGCCACATGACTTGCCCTTGCTTCTTCTGGGTAGCTTGTCAGTAACAGGGTCAAGAGTAGACACCCCAATTGGGTCTTCTGACTCACCTTCTAGTACTCTTTCTACCAAGGCAAGATGCTTCCTATGGGACTCCATCATCCTTTCCTCCTTCCTCCCCATATCTCAGATCTGTGAAGGCCAGCCTAAGCATCCTATGTGCTGAATTACGGAGTGAAGGGGAGCCCAAGAAGAAGCGAAGCAAATTAGATAAGGGGGTCTACAGCAGCCTCAACTCCCAGGTAAGTCCTTGCCCTATATCCTTGCTCAGTCTATTTTCCACACTCGTCTCCTCCTTTCTACTGCCATCATCTCCTCCCTTTGCCATCCCCGGTTTACTTGAAGTGATGCCATTTTATTTCAGCCTAGCAGCCATGCAAGGAACATGTTCCCATTCCTCTTTTCTAGCATTTTGCTGTCTATAAGGTTTTGTTGTAGGTTAAGTTAAAGTTTTAAAAATCATTAATGGACACCTTACCAGTCATGAGTATGTTGCTAACTCCTCTCTATCCCTGGAATCCCAGAAATAGATGTTGGAATCAGTGTCTTTGGGAGCTGCAGTCCTTAAATATTTTCAACCTAGTCAGTGAGCCTATGTGCTGAGTATCTTCCTTATACAGATATCCATCTTCTAGGACAGATCTCTACAGTAGGTTAACCAGTCAGCAGCAGCTTATGGATCTTGGCCATTCCCTTGATTAAGCTTCCAGCTGGTTATGTTGCTACCACCAACGCCACCCCCAGCAAAATCCACATGTATGTGCACACACAAGGAGAGTAGAAGACTGGCAGCAGCCCCCCCTTCTCTTAGCAATTACAGTGTCAGCAATCTTCACCCTACTCTTAGGCTAAACGTTTGGAGAATCAAAAGTAGCATTTCTCCAGAAAAAGGACCTCTTTTGTCTTAAAGGGATGTAAAATAGATAGATACAGTCCCTGGCCTTGGGGAGCTTAAAGTCTAGTTTGAACAGCTAGAGAGTGCAGTGGATAGAGCAGTGGGTCTGGAATCAGGAAGACTTGAGTTTAGAAACTTACTAGATGTGTGGCCCTGGGCAAGTCACAACCTCTGTTTGCCCCAGTTTCCTCAGCTGAAAAATGGGGGTGATAATAGTGCCTACTTCACAGGGTTGTTTCGAATATCAAATAAGATAATAAGCACAGCGCTAGCGCATAGTAGGTAATATAAATGTTAGCTGTTATTTTTATTATTAGTGTAGAAACAGACCACATACTTTAAAAAACGGAAGCCATTTAAGAAAGAAACACACCAGGTCGCAAAGAAATATTTATTGAGAAACGTGCTATTCATTTACTCATTCAGCAAATATCTGAATACCTCCTCAATATACAGGCATGTGTGAGGCAGTGAGGCTTACAAAAGAAAGATTCAAGACATAGTACCTTCCTCCAAGTTGCCTACTGTCCTGGAAGGAGTACTGGATTAGGAGTCAGAGGACCTGAGTTCAAATGTCACCACCACTTAACTACCTTTGTGACCTAGGAGGCCTCGGTGTCCTTATCTACAAAATGAGGGGTTTGACTAAGGTGTTTTCCATCTTTCCGTGAGAAACTGTATCAATATATCTGTGGTGTTATAGGAAGTTCACTGGTGGGACATGGTGATGCAAACTTGCAGTTGCTGCTGCTGGAGCAGCCCACGCTGGAAGGATTGAGCTCAGGAGTTCTGAGCTGTAATAGGGCTAAAGCCAATTAGGTGTCTGCACTAAGTCCAACACCATCTGCCAAGGAATGGAGAAGGGCCTCCAACCAGCTCAGGAGGTGGGAACCAGCACAGGCTGGAAAGTGAAACAGCTTCTGAGCTATCAAGAGAGTGTTGGGCCTGCCTGTGAGTGGCTGCTGTCCATTTAGCTTGAGTGAAATAGGGGGACCCGTGCTCTGAAAGAGAGGGAAGGAAAAGGGAAGGGAGAAAGAATGAGATTTGGAGACAGAGGTCCCAAATTTGAATGTTTACCCAGCTATTATCTTTGTAACCTTTGGCACTGACTTAACTTTTCTAAGCCTTAGTTTCCCAATCTGAAAAATGAAATTTTAGATTTAGATTATCTCTAAGTGCCTTTCTAGCTCTGCATTCTTTGATCCCCAGAGCAAAAAATAATACTCATAGGTAAGTTGCTTAAACTCACTGTGCCTTAGAGGTTGCCTCATCTGTAAAATAAGGAGTTATACTTGAGGACTTCCCAGCTAGCTCTTTCTTTGATCCCATATATTTCACTTTTAAAAAATATAGGCAAATCCAGATTTATGATACAGCTGAAATCCTGAGTGAGTTGCCATATAGAAAAAGCAAACTCCTCTAGGACACCTAAAATATGGTTCAATCTACAGAAACTGTGTTTCCACAGGACATCTCAGGGACACATCTGGTATATAAAGTAAGACCCACCGGGTCAAGGTGACAAATCCTCAGTCTTAATCATGGGCTAAGAATCATTTGCAAAAATTTTGTCATTAAAGAAGTGAGGACCCAGAAGGACTCCATGGCTGCAATTCAGAGCTAAAAACCTTAAAACCCTCTTCCCATCTCCACAACACATCCACACACAGAGCCAGCCCCTTGTCCCACACTCCCTACAGCCTCGAATCTCTTGTATGTGCTCCCACCATCTCAGTGACCTCTCTTGTTTCCCCTCTTCCTATCTGATAATGCAACTCTAAACTGCCCTCCACAGACAATTCAGTGTGTCAGAAATGTCCTCCCTGTCCCTCCCCCTTTTTGCCTTTTGCTTTAGGAAAGCCAACTCTAGCCAGACACACTGGTAAACTAGAGTGGGCACAGTGCCCACAACTTTATGGGTGTCCTTGGCCCCTCTGCCCACCCACATGGAATCCAGAATGGGCCAGGGCAGGGGGAATGGGGCTGCATCGCTCTAGCACCAATCTTACGCTTGTCATCAGGGAACCAGACACAGTCAGACTCGAGAAGTCCCAAACAGATCGGCACCATTTCCACCCAGTCCCAGACTTTGCCTTGGCTCCTTTGAGGTGTGAGACTCCAGTGGGGCTGGCATAGTCTGAGCGGGGCACTCAGCTAAAGGGAAACTGAGAAAAAAAATCCATACATCCTTCCCTCATCCCGTTCTACCAATAACAGAGAGACAAGGTCTGCCTTTTCCTCATCACATACTCATGTGATGTCCTTTTACCCCCACCCATTTTTAGCTTTTAGTGCAGTTTGTCACAGCTGAGCAATTCTGCCAGTGGGCCTTTGGGATAATTTGCTACTTTTTTGCTTTCCTCAGAGGGAAGGGGAAAGAACTGAGCCAGTGGCCCAAGCCACCAAAAATCTCGGCCCAGCAATACAACATAGCATCACAGGAATTTGTTTGGTCTGCTTAGGGAAAGGCAATCTCAAGCTAGATTTCTGTCTCTGAATGCTCTGCCCCCCCCACCCCAAACCAGTCAGGCATGTTATAGGTCTTGAGATACATGCAAGGATCAAGCACTGAGCGGTTTCCCTTCATGGGTTGTTCCACAGGAGAAGGTCCGGTGCAAAAAGAGTGGATCCCAGAGCAAAGCGGCCCAGCTCAAGCCGAAGGTCAGGAACAAAGGTTTGCCAGCTGGCATCAGCCCCTTCCGGCGGAAAGAGGCCAACCCTGGCGGGCGTATCCAAAAGAAGCTGTCTCGAGCCAAAAGCACCAAGGTGGCCTTGGCAGCCAAGCACCCACAGCCAGACAGCGATGGCAAGGACAGCCCCAAGTTCACAGCCAAGCCCGCAACAGCAGCAGGGGGAACTGAGGCAGGCAAGTAATCCTGAGCCTGGGCCTACTCTTCACTTTCAGGGAGAGGTGGACAGGGACCTTGTGCTGCCAAATTCAGGTAGGACCAGTTTGACGGAGCATTCTGACTGGAAGATAGAAGGAGAAAGGGGGAGAAGGGAGGGACCCGTGACTGGTGGGAAAATCAGATTATGGCTGGCAGGCTACAGAGCATAAAAAGAGTTGTGGCTAATGTATCTTCTGTTGCTGTCCTTAGCAGCTAACCTGGGTGACTAAAATGAGGATATCAACAGAGGGGTGGTGAGTGAGTGGAAAAGAGATCTCAAGGAGGTGACGGAAAGTAGGGCTCTCCTTTGGGACACCAGACTTTATCGTTCTCACTGAGGACTCATCCCTCCCTCCTCCTGCTTGCCCATCCCAGAAACCTAACAAGTGGCCCTGGAAAGCATCTTGGAAAATGGATTTTAAAATAGCCCTAGCTTTCTTCCTGTGAATCTCCAGCCCAGGATTTGACCTGGGAGCCTGCAGGATGTGTTATCGGGCCCCAGAAAAACAACACATGCACACACAAGAAACACAACACTGAACAAATAGATATTTCCTCCCTGTTTTCCCTTACTCCACCCCTCTTCCTCCTTCCCCTGACCTATTCCCCCACAGACAGAGACACACAGAAAGGGGTGGGGGGTGGATAAGATCCTCTCATTGGAAAGAACAAAGAAAAGTAATGAGGGCTGGAAGAGGGGAAAGGAAGCAGGAAGGCCCCTCTGGATATGTGGTGTATCACATATCACAAGGAGGTGTATTCCCTAGGGGCAGCTGGCTAGGCTAGAGATGAGACTGGAAAGCCAGGGGGTGCTTGCTGGGTGGGATCTCTGTATCCTAGGACCTGGGGCATGCCCCAGTTTACCACGCCATGCAAAGAGGTGGGAAGTGATCTCAGTCTCTCAGACTTGCTGTAAAGATAAACTGAAATGATGTGTATTGCCTTCCATGGGCATAATGTGGAGTGGGTTGATAGCTGCTCCAGAGATGATGGGCATCAACCCTATTTATCATCTCCTTCCCCCCTTTCGCCCAAACAAGACACAGAGCAGGTCACTCCATTTCTTTGGCTCTGGCTAGACGATCTCTGAGGTCCCTTCTGACTCTGCTCCATGGCTTGGCCCTGAGACGCATAGATGGGGCTTATTTTGTTGCTGGCATCTTCTTTTAACCTCCCCTGCCTCCTTACCAGCGACCCAACAATTTACGAGGCGAGGTGGGTGTCAGGTTTGAACAAAAGAAGTCAAGGGGATGAGCAGTACCCCAGAATCCCTGCCCCAGCCCCAGCTCACAGAGAACTTCATTCCATACCCACCAAAGACACTGCCATTCAGAATCTGATGGCCTGAACGCTGAGGACAAGGCTATGGGGCTCCAAAGGAGGGGCCTTAACTTTTTATGTGTCATGGGCCCCTTTGGCAGTTTCATAAAACCTATTTTCAAAAAACATGTGGGGAACCCTTCTCAGAATACTGTTTTTAAAATATAAAAATACAAAATATAAAAATATAAAACATAAAAATAAAAGATATAGGACTACAAAAGAAAATACTGAAATATATTTATCAAAATATTTTTAAAAGTTCACAGACAGGGGCAGCTAGGTGGCATAGTGAACAGAGCACCAGCCCTGGAGTCAGGAGGACCTGAATTCAAATCTGACCTCAGACACTTAACACTTACGAGCTGTGTGGCCTTAGGCAAGTCACTTAACCCCAATGGCCCTGCCTTCCCCCCTCCAAAAAAGCAGAAGAAATAAAGAAGTTCACAGACCACAGGTGAAGAACCTCTGTTCTAAAAAGAAGGCCTCTCCCCTTGGCAGAAACTCTGGGAGAGACTTCGATTGACAGAGCATGGCCACTCAGGGGAAGGTTATCTGAGAACCTAGGCCAGGGCCAGCTAAAAGTATTTTCTCCTCTCTTCTTGCAGGTGGAAACCAGGATGGGGACTATGACAGTGAGGATTGTGAGGGACTTCTAGGAGATGAACCTCCATCCAAGGACCTAAGCCCTCCCCTCCACACAGGGCTCAATTCTACAACACTGGGCCCCTCCCCATCCTCAGTGGTGAAAATGGAAGCAAACCAGAAGGCCAAAAAGAAGAAGGAGAGGCAGGGCTTGCTAGGTAACTATGGGAGGAAACAATGAATGGCAGAGAGATGGAGAAAAAGCGGGAATGACTGCTAACAGGGCAGCGCCACCCTCCCAGGACACCATTGTGGCTCATGCTGAAGGCACATGCCACTGAAGGTGTGGAGGATATCTCCCACCACAACCCTCAGTTCATTATGACTTGACTGCCTGGCATGTGAGGGGCCCAGGGAGCATTCAGAGAGCAGCTCATCGGCAGAGTCTTTTTTTAATATGACTTTTTGTTGATATTTTCTGTTTCTTCTATCACCATAGTATCCCATGTATCCTCCCCCTCTACCTCCCAGAGGGCCATCCCATATGCAGAACCTATTTTTAGCCTCTGTTTTTTGTCAGCCATTCTCACAATCAGTGCCCAAGACAGTGGCACCAGCTACATGTACCCCTGCTAGCTCCAGCCTTTGTGGGCACCAGGATATTGACACCCAGAGCCGCAGTAACTCTCAGTATTTTTGTCTCTCATTTTTCCCCCGAAGGGTCCTGCCGAATATCCAGCCCTGAGGGTGAGGTCAAAATTAAACGGAGAGCAGTAAAGCCTGGAGCTGAGACTCGAAAACTGGAGCGGGCCCCATCTCGCAGGAGGCCAGGAGTCTGTGATGGAGAGGGCAAGAAGAAACTGAAAGCAAAGCCCAAAGAGAGCCTACGTCCGGAGCCTGGGGCTACACCCAGTGGGGATGATCTCTACAGCCAAGCCCGGGCCTTCTCTTCTCGGGAAGAGGGAGGGAAGCTAGCCAGCGAGCGACTAAAGAAAGCCACAAGGAAGAGCAAAGCGTTGCAGTCAGCTCTAAGGGTGAGAGGGCCCAGCTGGATCCAGGGCGTTTCCAGAGGTAGAAAAGAGAGTGGGGAATTATGGTCCTCACTGTTTCTGTGAGGCTGATATTGTACCCTTGAGCACTGCAGCTCACAAAGGGAGACAAGGCGTGGGGGCTGGGACAGCCAAAGCAAAGAATGGACTCCCTTTCCCCTCTACACTCATACACCGTCAGGGCACTTGGCTGTCCCTCTTCCAGGACAGCTTCTCAGATTGGTGGTCTGTTCCATAGTGAGACAGAGTCAACATGCCCTCCATGGTAGACCTTACTAGTCCCACAGAAAGTTGGGCAGGCCAGAACTGCACAGAACTAGCATAGAACTAACCACATTTGACACCAGTCAAACAAGTCTCTGATATGTCCTCTCTATCTTGTCCTCCCCTAACAGCGGAAGAATGGAGCCTTGTCTATCGCCTTGTCACCCCGAAATTCCAAGACCATCTTGAGCAAGGGCAAGAAGCTAGGCAAGGTGAAGAGTAAGGCTGTCAGCAAGCAGGTAGGCTCTTCTTTCCTTCCTTCCCTCCTTCCCTCCCCCTTCCCTCTCTCCTTTTCCCTCTTTCCCTCCCTCCCTTCTCCCTCCTTCCCTCCTTCCTGCCTTCCTTCCTTCCTTCCTTCCTTTCTTCCTTCCTTCTTCCCTTTCTTCCACTGGAAGGAGGGTAAAGCCAGTGCTCCTAAAGGAAAGAACCAACCCTAGTTTGTCCCTGGGCACTGAGGCAAGGTGGGGCCCAAGGAACTATGCAGAAGTAGATATATTCCTCAACTCCAGCCCCAAACATGGAGTCCCCCACTTTTCTCCATCCACCAGTTGTACCAATAGTGCAAGAAAGAAGATGAATGAGATCTTAAATTTTATCTGAGCAGGACCCTCAGAAGTCCTGGGTTGGGGATTGGGGAAACCATTGAAGATGTCCCTTAGGATGCCCCATCCAGGAGGAGGAAGATCCACGCCCATGGGCAGCATGTAGGGAGTGCTTATGGGTTTGAACACATCGTCCTCCTAGGGTAAGGGCCGGGCAGTGAGCCGGCTGCTGGAGAGCTTTGCAGTGGAGGATGATTTTGAATTTGATGACAACAGCAGCTTCTCAGAGGAAGAGAATGGCACCCTGAGTGGAGACCAGGGTATTGCTCGTGGTAAGTTAATCCATCTCAGCTCAGCAGCACAGACTAAGAGCCCACCCCTACCCCCGTGCATGTAGTATTGGCTTGGAGGCATTTGGTAAAGGTAGGGCTAGTGGGGGGCGGGGAACAGAATAGGAATAGGGAGGAGAGCAAGCACCGGTCCTCATCCACACGGAGCATCCCAGGGGCGAGTTTTCTTAAAGGTCACACTAGCTGTCTTTTGAGGGGCTGCCCAAGACCTCCACATAGTTTCCTACCCTAGGTAGGTTCCCTTCTCTCATGGGAATCCGTACTTGCAAGACTCTAATCTTAAAAAGAGATGGGTGTAGGGACAGCTAGGTGGCACAGTGAATAGAGCACTGGCTCTGGAGTCAGGAGGACCTGAATTCAAATCAGGCCTCAGACACTTAACCCTAATGCCCCTGCCCTCCTCCCTCCAAAAAGCAAAAAAAGAAGAAGAAGAAGAAGGGAAAAAAGAGATGGGTGGGGGGTAAGTGATGTAAGTGTGACTAATGCCCTGTATCTTCCTTCAGTCCAGTCATGTACCATCCACAAAGAAGATCTTCAGGATGGCCTACATGTGCTCATCCCCAAGGAGGACAGTCTGCTGTATGCTGGCAGTGTGAAAACCCTGCAGCCTCCTGACATGTAAGGATGGCCACCCCCCCCCCAGACAGAGAGCTGTGAAGATCGATGGGGGGAGGGAGTGGGGTCAGGAAAAGATAACAGTCTGTAGGAGACCCTAGACCTAGCAAGACCAGGCTGCCCCACTGAGGGGGACTGGGAAGAGTGGTCACAGAGACACAACGGAGGCCCAGTGAGATTAACTACCCACCACGGGTAGTTAAGGTTAAAATAAGTAGCAGAACTGAAGTTAGAATTCAGGTCTTATCTCCTCAAGTTTAGTGCTTATAAAAGAGAAGGGGAAACCTCTTCCCCTCTTGCCTCCCTACCCCAGCAGTTTGTAGGTAAAGGACAGTGGCACCTTGCTCTCCCCTCATTCACTGTGTGGCTGGAGGTTGGGGTGGGCTTCATTAGACCAGGTGAAAAGCCCTGTCCTTGTCTCCTTCCCTTCCCTACCTTCACTCACTCACCCTTCGCTAAGGACAGAGCAGTCTCAGGTGAGTGGAGGGTCTTCCTCCCTGGCCTCTTTTCATCGGCTCCTTCCAAACTCTGCTTTTCAGCTACAGTATTGTGATTGAGGGTGAGAGAGGAAACAGACAAAGGATCTACTCCCTGGAGCAGCTGTTACAGGAAGCTGTGAGTTCTGTGTCTCCAATGATAACCTTTCTCTTTGAGATGAATGGGCACATTCCGCCGCCATCCTCGTCTCTGCTGGGGAGGTCTTGTACCTCTCCTTCTGTTATCCCCAAAAGGCCCCCCCTCCTCAGAGTCAGAATGAAGCAATAGCTCCCGGTCAGGGGCCCCGTGGCAGCATCGAGGACTCTGCCTCTTCTTTATTCCCAGAAGAAGCCCTTTATCTCAGCTTTTCCATTAACCCAGGGCCTGACACATCAGCACTTCCCTTCCCCAGCTCCTTCCCCAAGGGCAGGTTGTAGGGAAGTTTAAATACAAATGGGTGATCTTAGCTCCTATTGGGTTGGTCTCTCCAGAGACTCCAAATTCCCTGCCTGCCACCTCTCCAAATGTAAGCCCTGTCTCAAAATGCTTTCTCAGGATCTCTGCCGAAGGATCTCTCCTAACCAAGCTCATCTCTCTTCCCCCCTACCCTTGTCTACATTCAGGTCCTTGACATCCGGCCCCAATCAAGTCGCTACCTCCCACCGGGCACCCGGGTCTGTGCCTACTGGAGTCAAAAGTCTCGCTGCCTGTACCCAGGCAATGTGGTCCAAGGTGAGAGGAGGGATACAGGTGCCAAGAAGAGAAAGTCCATGGGGTGGGAGGAATGTGGATTCTGCTTCTCCCCACCCTTTCCTCTTGCCCCCTGCTTCTATACCCCCTCTCCTTCCACCATGGGTGGTTAATAATGTGACTAATGCCCTGGACAACCATGGTTCAATGCCAACAGGAGATGCTTCTCCTTTCAGTGCTGGTTGGAAATGATGGGCAAGTTGACATGGGGATATAGTCATAGAGTTTTAGAGCTGAGAGGAACCTTAAGAAAAATCTAGTCCAATTCCCTCATTTTTCACATGAGGAAACTGAGGCTTAGAGAGGAGATGAGTTGCCCAAGGTCATAAGTAGCTGTTGCCAACTCAGAAGTAGAACCCAAGTTCTAATGTCCCTTCTATTATATGGCACCTTACCATTCCACATCTAGAAACCCAATCTCCCCTGTCCGAGTTATATCCCTCTTCAGCCCAATTTCCCCAGTATCACATCTCTTCCAGTGTTTCTTG
This sequence comes from Gymnobelideus leadbeateri, assembly GCA_011680675.1. NCBI lineage: Eukaryota > Metazoa > Chordata > Mammalia > Diprotodontia > Petauridae > Gymnobelideus > Gymnobelideus leadbeateri. The sequence continues at coordinate 48,720 of WOXC01010429.1, read as the reverse complement.
AACATCTTCTCTCCTCTGCCTCCCATACAAGAACCTTATGACATTTCCCCATCGTAACTATACCTTTTACCGGCCACCCACCCACCCCTTATACCTCGACCTATGGCCCTTAGTCCCATCCCCTAGCGGTATTCTGAGCTGAGGCTGGTCCAGCTGCAGACCTGAGAAGAGAGAGAACCAAGGAATTTCTTGGCTGGCAGGGTCATATTCCTGCTTATACAGGAGCAAGATGGGAAAATCTGCTCTGAATGTCCCCATAAAAAAGGTGGAGTAAGGAGTAGCAGCCATAGGGAGGGGCTGCGAATAGGGTGAAGGGAGGGGCTCTTGCTGCTGCTGCTACAGAGCTAAGCAAAAAGAGAAATTATCACCCAATGAGCCCTCATCCTGCTGCCATTGAGAAAACATTTAAATGTGAATTAGCTCTCCATTAGGGTGACCCATTCCTTGCTGGACTTGGGAATGTGGGAATGGGGGTGGGAGGGGCATCGGGAAAGGATGACTTGACAAAGCCCCAGTTTCATGGGAGAATAGAAAGCAGCGCTCTGGGAGGGGAAAGCATGCATGTTCTTAGCTGTGTCTGCTTGACCTCAGCCTTGTGGATATCAGGGCGTTGGGTCTATGCAGAGCTGGGTGGAAAACCTGAATTCTGTGTGTGTCTGGTACTCTGGATGGGCCTCTGCATCTGGCATGTACATTGGAAGGGAAAGGGGCATGATGAATGGTAATAATATTGCAATGAGAGCAGAGCCGCTGTTAGGAGTGAGAAGAGATGAAAGCCATCAGTTACCCAGGGCTGGGGGTGGGGAACTCCAAGGTCGAATGTGATCTGGGAGCTGAATTTTCTCAGTGTCATTTGTCAGAGGCCCTTCTGGGAGCCCTTTCCCTTCATCAATCCCCGTCTGATTGCATAGGGCAGCCCCCTGCCTCACTCTGTCTCACCTCTAGGGGCCCCAGACACACCCCAGTTCTTCCCTTTCTCATCTGCTTTTCCATCTAAGTATTTAACATCTACAGGTGCTTAGAGAGATAGTAACTTTATGCATTCCCACTGAAGGCAGGATGTGGATGGGGCAGGGTAAGAGCTGTCTTAATAACTGGGGTTCTGGCTCTTGCACTTTGATATCGTTCCTGGACAGTCTCTCCTGCCTCTGCCCCCAGGACTTAATGGTCTGATCTCCACCACTTGCAGGTGCCTCCAGTGATGAAGAAGAAGACTTAGATTCAGTGGTAGTTGAGTTTGATGATGGTGACACAGGCCATATCTCCGTATCTAATATTCGATTATTACCTCCAGACTTCAAGATCCAGTGTGAGTCTACTTGGGACCCAGAAAGTACCCTTCCATTATAGAGGGCAGAGGGAAGTTCATCTGGTTCAATCATCCTTCACCTGAGATCATTTCTACCCTAAGGTCCACCTTGGCCCCCCACAACCCTTAGGACTGGTTTACTTGATTCCCATCTCTGTTTGGAACACTCTCCTGCTCAAGAATGAGTTCTTTCTGAAACCCTAGCATGAAACTGGGGACCAAGTTCCTTCATGCTGTATCAAGGAACCTTGATTATCACACCATCCAGAGCAGGCAGGAATAAGTAGTGTCTCTCTTGCCCCGCCTCCACCCTTCCCAGCTTCCCATCATGTAATCATAGAACTGTTGTTTTGGGTGAAGAATGGACAAGGTTGGGGTGAACAAGGAGGTCTGTTGGGATGAAGAGATCGCTGGTTCTGAATTGCAGGCACAGAACCCTCCCCAGCCCTGCTTGTGTCCAGCAGTTGTCGCAGAAACAAGAGATCTTCCAACGATGCTCCCCCACCCAGTGAAACAGCACCCAGTCTGTCTCCTGAGGGACGGGATATCCCTGAACCCTCAAAGAACTTGGGGAAGAAGACTGTCAGCAAAGAAAAAGCAGGTAACTAAAAGGGACTGCTTAGGAAGGTGCCAGAAGAAGGATAGCCTCAAAGGGGCTAGAAGAGAGGTAGCTTCAAATCACAGTTCCCCAAGTCCAATATCTGTCCTGGAGGGACAGATAAAGTACTGGGCTAATGTGAAAAGCTTGGAGCTAGGGGTAAGAACTGGAATCTCTAGGGTACAGAAGTAAAAGGTCACCAAAATAGCTGGAATCCCAAAAGTAGGGAGGACAAGCAGCCACCTGTCATATAAGATAGTGGAGTACCCATAGACAATGCTTTTGAAATATAATTTTTTTAGGGGTGGCTAGGTGGGCAATGAATAGAGCACTGGCCCTGGAGTCAGGAGGACTGAAGTTCAGCTTCAGACATTTAACACTTAACAGTTAAGACTTGAGCAAGTCACTTAATCCCTATTGCCCTGCCTTCCCTCCTCCAAAAAAAAACAAAAACAAAAAAAAGAAATATAACTTTTTTAAAATAAATGCACATATTTTGTCCTAAGAAATTGCCTTCTCGACGATGCATTATTAGTATTTCTTTTGTGATAAGTCAAATCCCTTGTGTTAACAATGAAGGATCAAAGCCTTCAACAGACCCAAAGGGTACTGTTTTCAGATCTTGCTGAAGGCACACAAATGCCTGTCCCAGTCTGGACAAGCTCTAGTACAAGACTACAGGGCTGATGGAATGGGATGTATGGAGGTAAATGTCAGCATTGTTCTGGCAGGGGGGAGGTGGGGAGAGGTGGGGAGGTGAGATGTGGAGCAAGGAAAGTGCACTATGACCTCTGATGTTACCTCATTTTCATCCCACAGGCAAAGCTGATGTCTTAACACCAGGGGCCAAGACACCAGTGGTAGCAGCTGAGCACTTCCTGGGCCGACGGGGCAGCCCGATGCTGAGCTGGTCTTCGGTGGCACAGACTAAAAGGAAGGGGACAGTAGTGGCAGGAGGAGGAAGTGGGGGCAGCAAGAGCACAGGTGTCCTGCAGAACCTCTTCCAGCTCAATGGCAGTGCCAAAAAGCTGAGGGCCCGAGAAGCCTTGTTCCCCATGCACAGCATGGCCGCCCCAGTCTTTGGCAATGGCTTTGGGGCAGACTCCTTCAGCAGCATAGCCAACTCTTATGCCCCATTTGCAAGCGGGGCAGGGCTGGCCCTGCCTGGGGGTGCCCACAAGCTGCTTCGGGCAAAGAAGGCAGAGCGGCTGGAGGCTGAGAAGAGTGGGCGTCGGAAAGTTGGCGGGGAATTCCTGGTCAAGCTGGATCACGAAGGGGTGACCTCACCCAAGAATAAGAACTGTAAGGCCCTGCTCATGGGCGACAAAGATGATGGACCCAAGCTGGGGAGGCCCTTGCCCACCCCAGGCTATGTCCACCCAGCTCTAGTCAGCAAGGAAAAAAAAGGGCGGGCTCCGGTTCACCCACTGCCCATGGGGCTGGCACTGCGTAAATATTCGGGCCAGGCTGATTGTTCCCTGCACTGCGACAGTGACTGCCACAGCTCCTACTCCGATGAGGATGAGGATGGATTGGCAGGCAACGTCCCCTCTCGGTTTCTCACTCGCCTTTCAGTCTCTTCCTCCTCTTCTGGTTCCTCCACATCTTCATCCTCAGGCTCCATCTCCACATCCAGCCTCTGCTCCTCAGACAATGAGGACTCATCCTATAGCTCGGATGATGAAGACTCAACTTTGCTGCTCCAGACTTGTCTCACCCACCCTGTGCCCGCCCTTCTGGCGCAGCCTGAGGCCCTGCGCTCAAAGGGGGGCAGCCCCCACCCTCACCCCCAGCGCTGCTTCCTCGCCAAAGCCACTGCGGCTAGCGGCAAGACCAAGGTGAAGCGGAAGGAGGCCCTGAGCTTCTCCAAAGCCAAAGAGTTTTCCCGAAGGCAGCGGCTGCCCTCCGTGGAAAATCGGCCAAAGATCTCAGCCTTCCTGCCAGCCCGGCAACTGTGGAAGTGGTCTGGGAATCCCACTCAGGTAAGGCTGGAAGGCAGGTAACCCCTGAATCCCCTCCCTCAAAGCATCCTTAGGAGGGAAAGCTGGTGTGAGATTTCTTACATGAAATTCCATGAGCCGGTGAGCCTCTCTTGGTGGAGAATAGTGGAAAGCTTCAGGGACATGCAAGTAGTAATGTTCTCCATTTCTGTCTGTCTCCATCCTCTCTGTCTCTGTGTCTGTCTCCGTCCTCTCTCTCTGTGTGTCTGTCTCCATCCTCTCTGTCTCTGTGTCTGTCTCCGTCCTCTCTGTCTCTGTGTCTGTCTCCATCCTCTCTCTCTGTGTGTCTGTCTCCATCCTCTCTGTCTCTGTGTCTGTCTCCGTCCTCTCTGTGTGTCTGTCTCCATCCTCTCTCTCTCTCTGTGTCTGTCTCCATCCTCTCTGTCTCTGTGTCTGTCTCCATCCTCTCTCTCTCTCTGTGTCTGTCTCCATCCTCTCTCTCTCTCTCTCTCTGTGTCTGTCTCCATCCTCTCTCTCTGTGTCTGTCTCCGTCCTCTCTCTCTCTGTGTCTGTCTCCGTCCTCTCTCTCTCTGTGTCTGTCTCCATCCTCTCTCTCTCTCTGTGTCTGTCTCCGTCCTCTCTGTCTCTGTGTCTGTCTCCATCCTCTCTCTCTCTCTGTGTCTGTCTCCATCCTCTCTGTCTCTGTGTCTGTCTCCATCCTCTCTCTGTGTGTGTCTGTCTCCATCCTCTCTGTCTCTGTGTCTGTCTCCGTCCTCTCTCTGTGTGTATCTGTCTCCATCCTCTCTCTCTGTGTGTCTGTCTCCATCCTCTCTGTCTCTGTGTCTGTCTCCATCCTCTCTCTCTGTGTGTCTGTCTCCATCCTCTCTGTCTCTGTGTCTGTCTCCATCCTCTCTCTCTCTCTGTGTCTGTCTCCATCCTCTCTGTCTCTGTGTCTGTCTCCATCCTCTCTCTCTGTGTCTGTCTCCGTCCTCTCTCTCTGTGTGTCTGTCTCCATCCTCTCTCTCTGTGTCTGTCTCCATCCTCTCTCTCTGTCTGTCTCCATCCTCTCTGTGTGTGTCTGTCTCCATCCTCTCTCTCTGTCTGTCTCCATCCTCTCTCTCTCTCTCTCTCTCTCTCTCTCTGTGTGTGTGTGTGTGTGTGTGTGTGTGTGTGTGTCTGTCTCCATCCTCTCTCTGTGTCTGTCTCCGTCCTCTCTCTCTCTGTGTCTGTCTCCATCCTCTCTCTCTCTCTCTCTCTGTGTCTGTCTCCATCCTCTCTGTCTCTGTGTCTGTCTCCATCCTCTCTGTCTCTGTGTCTGTCTCCATCCTCTCTGTGTCTGTCTCCATCCCCTCTCTCTCTGTGTCTGTCTCCATCCTCTCTCTCTCTCTGTGTCTGTCTCCATCCTCTCTCTCTCTGTGTCTGTCTCCATCCTCTCTCTCTCTGTGTCTGTCTCCATCCTCTCTCTCTGTGTCTGTCTCCATCCTCTCTCTGTCTGTCTCCATCCTCTCTCTCTCTGTCTGTCTCCATCCTCTCTCTCTGTCTCTGTCTCCATCCTCTCTGTCTGTCTCCATCCTCTCTCTCTGTCTGTCTCCATCCTCTCTCTCTCTCTCTCTCTCCCTCTCTCTCTCTCTCTCTCTCTCTCTCCCCCTCCATCCCTCTCTCTCTCTCTCTCTCTCTCTCTCTCTCTCTCTCTCTCTCTGTGTCTGTCTCCATCCTCTCTGTCTCTGTGTCTGTCTCCGTCCTCTCTCTCTCTGTGTCTGTCTCCGTCCTCTCTCTCTCTCTCTGTCTGTCTCCATCCTCTCTCTCTGTGTCTGTCTCCGTCCTCTCTCTCTCTGTCTGTCTCCATCCTCTCTCTCTCTCTGTCTGTCTCCGTCCTCTCTGTCTCTGTGCCTCCCTTCTCCATCGCTCTTTTTCTCTCCATCTCTTCTCCTCACTCCACCCTTTCTCCCTCCTCTTCACCCCTTCACCTATCTCCCCCCTACTCTGTTCAGATGTCCTAGCTTTCCCAAGATGTCTGTTCTCTTCCTTGTTTGCTCACTAGTTATATTCCTGTTATATGTTTTACAGCATTTCCATCATAGCACTGCCTGCACACACACTCATCTCACACTTTCCCAGTTCAGCCTGTCATTCCTAGCACCTTCCTTCCCTCCAGAGTATTCTCATCCCTCAAAGTCTTCCTTTGGTCTCTATGCAGAGGCGGGGAATGAAGGGGAAGGCCAGGAAGCTGTTCTACAAGGCAATCGTTCGTGGAAAGGAGACGCTCTGCATCGGGGATTGTGCGGTCTTCTTGTCGGCAGGCCGGCCCAACCTACCCTATATCGGACGCATTGAGAGCATGTGGGAGTCCTGGGGCAGCAACATGGTGGTGAAGGTGAAGTGGTTCTACCACCCAGAGGAGACCAAGTTGGGCAAACGACAAAGTGATGGGAAGGTGAGCCTGGGGGGAGGGTCTGAGAGCTCATTGGGAGATGACTTCCTCTGGGCTAAGGTATCACCATTTCTTAGGCCATGGGAGCAAGCTGGGTGCTGATTGGTGCTTTGAAGCATGAGAATCTGGGTGTCCTTTCCCCAGGCTGCAGGTATTTTGTCTGTTAGGGCCTTCTATGTATTCCCACACCATTCTTCTATCCTCCTTTGGGGACTGTGTTGTCTTCTAGAGGCCAGAATCCTACCTTCAGCCTAGGAATTGGTTCCATTTGCATTGTAATGACCCACATGCCTCGAGGCTCACCTTTGGTTCCCAACAATCCAATTCAAATTACAAGTTCATCTCTTCTATAGGCTCTGTGATGTTGGGTGGGTGCCAGTCAAGGAGAGGTATCCCGCACAGTGAGAGCAATGGCTTTCATTGCATTCCTTTTCTGGCCTGGGATAAGCAGCAAATAATCTCAGAAGTCATCCTATGCAACCCCTTATTTTACAGGGGAGCAAAGTCACTTACCCCCTCTGGGGAAGAAGGTTGTACAAGAAGGTTGCATGGGAGTGAATGTTGGCACTTGGGGAAACCCCCAGGAAATAACAGCCCTTCGGGACTTAGCTGTTGATCCAATCTGCTCTTTCTGTCCCCTCCGCCTCACAGAATGCCCTGTACCAGTCATGCCATGAGGATGAAAATGATGTCCAGACCATCTCACATAAGTGCCAGGTTGTGGGGAGAGAACAATACGAGCAGATGACCCGAAGTAAGAAATACCAGGATCGCCAGGACCTCTACTACCTGGCGGGGACCTATGATCCCACCACAGGACGCCTAGTGACAGCAGACGGTGTGCCCATCCTGTGCTGATCTGGGCAGTACCACTGGAACTTGCCACTGCTTTGCATGAGGGGGTGCACTGAACAGCTCTCCCCAAACCCCACCCCAGAGCAGTGACCTCCCTAATCATTGGAAACTTGAAAACTTTGTTTCGTCCTCCTCCACCCTGAGCCTCCCTGGACCTACCCCTACCCACTCAGATGGCCTCTGCTTCCCCGAGCAGTTTCCTCCCCAGGGATGAGGAGGAGTGTGGATCACGGAAGAGGAGCCAGGCTGTGACAGCTGGCAATGTTGGGGTCTTCCATCCAAACCCCAGTCAGGACCCTCCCTGCCTTACAACACAGCTTTAAGGCAGGCCCCACGTGGCGCTCCAAAATGGAGAGTCTGAGTAAATATGCAAAACCCATCACAGCAAGATTCAGGCTTTTTAAATTATTATTATTATTGTTATTATTATTAATATTAATTATTTTCCCTGGAAAGAGAAAGCTCTCTGGCTTCAGAATCCAATTCCCCATCTGACTCTGATCCTGCTAGGCCCCAAGGTCTCCTTCCTGGGACCTGGACTGAGGGCCACATTCCCCTCAGTTAATTACACACACAGACCCGTGGATTTCCACCTCTGTTTTTCTCCCCAGCATTGGCAGTTCACAAGAGATTAGAATTCAAGCCATATTTTCCCTAGTACCTCTGACTGTCTCCCACCAGGGAAAGCAGAAATCAGGTGTATTGTCTATTTATTTCTCTATGTAAATATTGTATTTCTTTGGGGAAGTTTTATGGAAAAAAGAAAACTAGAAAAAAAGAAGGTTTTTGTGAGCGTGTGTGTATGTATGTGTGTGTGCGTGTGCGCATGTGCGTGTGTTGGGAGGGATTTGGGTTTGGGAATTTTCTTTGAAAATGCACTGTTTTTTCTCAGCCTGGCTGAGTTCCAGGACTGGGCTAATCTGTAAATATAGAGGCAGCATTTGGGTGGGCGGGTAGGGGGTGTTAAGGGCCAGGAGAGCAACTGTGGGCACTCTAGTGAAGTGTTCTTAATGAGAGATATCCCACTTTAATTCACTAACCTCCTTGTGGAACTGTTTAAAGATAGAAATCACACCAAGGCCTCTTTCCTTTTATACATCCTTTAACTACACACACACACACACACACACACACACACACACACACACACACACACTTAGGGGGGTTGGAGAGGATAGCATGAGGAGATGCCCCCAAGATTACAGATTATTCTAAATATCAGTATCAACTGTGCCCCTCATCCCCTGGGGGCAGGAGCTGGGAATGGGGCACAACAGCCATATTTATCTTACCTCTATTCTTAAAAAAGAAATCTACAAAATGGGAAAAGTAGAATGAGGTTAAAAAGTGAGAGAAAGTAAGAAAAGGTCATCTTTTCATTTTATTCATTCTGCATATTGCAAGTTCTTTCCTAGTTCAGTTTTCCATGCTTGACTCCATGTTCCCTTGTCCCACTTCACAGCCTCCATAGCACAGGAGAAACTAGGCACCTGCTGTCCATCCAGGATAATAGAGGCTCAGGCCTCCCCCTCCTCCACCAACTCTGGTGTCCCTTCCTGTTCACTTGTCAATATCCATACAAGGAACACCAAAAATGACCCCTACACTGGCTTAGGCAGGACTGCAGTCCCCTCCTCAACCTAGCACCTCAGTTTTATTTTTCAAGTCAAAAACCCTACAAACAAACAGTGATGATGTATGAAAATTATACCTCAGTTCTCGGAAACTCAGGCAGAGATAGATCTACCTTTTCCTTCTTTCTAGCTCTCTTGTGATAGATAGCCCTTCATCAGTTTGAGAGGAATAAGGCAGATTCCCCCTTTTCAAGTTCCTTCCTTTCATTCCCAGCCCCCGTTTGAGCTGCTGCAGCATAGGAAGCTGGGACAGATTTGCTTTTTCCAATGTGCAGAGGAAGAAGGAAGGAAGGAAACTTCTCTCTAACTTAATCCCTTATGTACCTATCCCAACTGTAGCCCCAGAATCATGCCACACGACCTTCGTGGCTTTTTTGGTGGGCAGCATGGCCACAGGACCACATGGCTGCTTCTTTCTCTCTCCCCACCTCACGTCTAAAGTCAAATCAAATAATTTTCCATGAAAACATCAGACAATAAAAGAGCAAACCAAAGCAGAGAAAATGCCCACCCCATCACCTTGCCACTTCCTTTCCCCCTACCCCCACCCCCAATGCCCTCTCTGACCTCCTGGCCTGTCCATGGCCAGGGAGCCTTCTCTGTGACACCCCTGGGTGGGTGTGATGAATACTGTCCACCTCTGACCTAGATGGAGCCCATGTGGAGGACAATCAAACAGAGCTCTCTGGAGCATATTCTTTTCAGGAGGAAATCAAGTCCCATCCTTCCCCTTCCAGCCTTTTTCCCTTGGTGCATGGGCTTTGGGTATCAATTGCCTTCTTTCATTACCTGTTTTTGTTTTTTTCCCTGTGGTGGTTTTTTTGCTTCCCTTTTGTTGGTTGGGTGGGTGGGGATGGAGATGGAGATGGAAGTAGAGGCTGTGGGCTAAGTGACCTCTGGTCATTGGTTGTATCATGTGGGCCCCTGGTCTCCCAGACAGGCCGAGAGCAGTTGCCAAAAAGGAATGCAAGCCTTCTAGACTGGACCATTGTTTAGTACACAGTTCAAATTTTTGTGGCCTTGTTGTGTGGTATTTCAGTTCCATAAGATTCACTCAACATGATGCCTAAAACCCTTTCTTGATTTTTTCTCCTCTTGACTTAAAAATCAGTTCATCCCTTGGGCCCCAGAGCACTATGCCCTAGTATTAATAGGACAAGGTAAGAACTTGCATTCTTGTAAAGGGTGGCACAATGACTCCAAAGATTGAAGCTGTCCAGAACTGTCTGAGAACTGAGCAGCAATATTCTTTTAGGAAAAATCATAGTTATAGATGGCCAGAACTGGAAGAGATCTTGGGGATCATTGAATCCAGAAATACTTGGGCCCTTTTCCTCTTTATTTTCTAGTTGAGCAACTGAGTTGGGCCTAAGTTGATGCTTTTAGAGCATATTACATGTACTCTACTGGTCTCAGACCAATAGACAAACTCCCTGGGCTTCTATGCCTCCTAAGGTGGCAATTATTGAATGGTTGGACCAGAGGGGGGAAGTAAAGGGGCCAGGTGAGAGGGCCCCAGTTTGGTCCACCACCTTATAGAGCATCCTTTCCTGCCCTCACCATTATTTGAACCATTGGGTTCTATCACAAAGCAGTTTTCCTATTCTTAGGATGAGCCCTCTTAAAGAAATCCTCTAATAAGAGCAGGTACCAAAATATCTGAAACCAGTAGGTGCCAGAGTCAAATCCTTTAGAACTTACTCCTAAAGGTGACATTAATGAGATTTCTGCCTCGAGGCTCAGGTCTTCCATCTCACTGATTCCTGCCTAACCACTACTGATCTCCCTCTCTCCACCCTACCTATATCCCCATCCCTCACCTCTTAACCTTCCTTTCCTTAAAAGAATGAGGAATTAATCAATGGGTTTCAAGGAATCTCTGGTGTCCCAAGAGGCAGCCTGACCCCTATCTATGCCTTATGGCTTCCAGTTTCCAGGCAATGTGGCCCTGGATCAGAGGACAATGGCAGAAAGTCTGGGGGAGGAAGGGCCTTTTCATTTATTTGGGGGTATCCCCCAATGCCTCAGTCTTCTTCTGTCTCTTAGCATGAGTGCAATATTTGCTATCTGTGGTTTTCTCCTTTGGTCGCTAAAGTCAAAGGCAGCAACCTCCTCTGAGCCCAGGAGCTGGGGGTCCTTCTTTCTGAGCTGAGAAAACTGATGCAGTTCTATCAGACTAGCTCACCCCTTCACCCCACACCTCCATTAAAAGGTCCACTTTTTCGGTCTGAAAATATACGAGGATATTGAGTGAAGAAAAAGTGATTAATTGACAAGAGAAAGTGAGGACAATGTTGTTGGCTGAAATTAGAATCTAAAGCTATTTTAAGCCCCAAGTACAGAAGAACTGAGTGGGGGGGGGGGCCCTTTTTTTGGTCCCTCTTGTTGAGGTTTCTTTTCCTCTTTATGTTGGGTTTTCTGTTGTCTTTCTTACTTTCTTTTATATAAATAACGTTAATTCCCCTCCCCTTCGAACCGTGGTATTATTGTAAATGTGTAAAGTATGATGATGGTTGGAATTTTTTTTCAATGTAAACACTAAAAATACAAAAACAAAACAAAGGTTTTATGAACAGCAAACTCTATGTAAAGGCATTTTAGTATTAATTTTTTATTGATAACTTGGCTTATGAATAAATATATGAAACATTATTCAGGTCATGTGGTGTACATGCATATGAAGCTAGGGATGTGTCCATTCACTCCCAGTCGTTCTCAGGGACACACGGGCATAGACCTATTTCTCTGAACTATGTGTTTTTGCCAAATGAATCAAAATGACCAGCCTGAACCTGGATGACAGAATCAATCATGTCTGGCTCAGTCTAATCTTTAAGGGCAGTCCAAACGGAATTGTCACCAGCTGGCTTGCTGAATGGAGACCACCCTTCACTCTTAGAACCACTGTTTCCAAACTCAGTTGCCCATTTGTTTGCCCAGTTTGTTCCAACTGGACGACCGTTGCATCTGAGCATTGGGGCTTAAAGAAAGTGAGGAGAGAATAAGTGGGGCGGAGTGCTTATAAAAGCACTTGCCTAACAAGCAAGAACCTGCACCTAGCATGGTTGCAGCTCTGAGAGAATTCCAGGAGTCCCAGGACTTAGTCCAGTTATGTGTAAGATTATACTCAGAAGAGACAAATGTGGTGATACATGCCAGGAAGCCCTGCTCCTGGAAGAGGCAGAGGCTGATAGAACGCTCGAGTTCAAGGGTTCTGAGTTGCAATAAGGCTAAAGTTGATTGGGCATCTGCACTATGTCTGGCACCAATATGGTAAGCCCTCAGGAGTGGAGGGCCACCAGGATGCCCAAAGAGAAGCAAACTGGCTCCCCTCAGAGGAGCCTACAACTTCCATATTGATTAGCAGTGGGGCAGCAAGATGGTACAGGGGGTAATCACTAGCTGTGTGACCTTGGGCAAGCCACTTAACCCCAATTGCCCAGTCTTCACCCCTCCAAAAAGCAAAACAAAACAAAACAAAAAACCACTCCTCATCCACCATCCATGCTTCCATCACATTCCTGAAAGTTAGAGCAAGAAGAAGCCTCCCTATTAAGCCAAGAAAAGGACATTTGGAAACTGCTTAGAGGCCAGAATTCTTTTTAGTCTATTTCCCACATTCTTCTTCTTAAGATCTGATTGTATCGAATGGGTTCCCAGGAAATACACCAGACTCACTAGTAGAGGGTAATATGAATATTCCAACAAGAGGCATAATCAATTATTGCCAATGGTTTCCAGTTTATAAAGTACTATCCCTGAAAGTGCTTGAAAGCTCTGTTCCTTCTATACCTAGAGTCATGACCCACAGTTTAAGAAGAACTGAAGGGGTTGCAAGTAGAAAAAGTTTGAGAAGCTCTGGTCTAGCTGATAGGACATGGACAGAATAATTAGGGAAGACAATATCAACAAGGATAGGCTAAAGGGAGGTAATGTGGCAAAAGCAACAGGTGAGTTAGACTTTTGAGAAAACATGGTCAGGCAGGAGTTTAAGCTATAACTAGGGCGTGGAGGCAAGAGCTTTGTGGCAGGGCAGGAATTTGGAAGTCACTGGAAAAGTCTTTGTACTTGTTCAGCAGAGTAGAAACAAAGCTTAGCACCTAGGTTGCAAAAAGAATCCGTTAAAATAGGAACTTCCATTGAAGTTTCTCCCTTTACGTCCATACACCAGGTGAGCTCCCCGCCAACATCCACCTCCAATTGCCTCACAGTTTTGGATGTGTCAGACAAGGGTGACCTGGCTTAAAATGTTGATTCAAGGGCTTGTTTCTTGCCACTCACCTCGGCATAGTCTATGCTGCCCCGGGCACAAAAATTGCTAGCTATAGTGCTGGAACAAGGTCCCCCACTCCCTTTCTGCCTGAAAGGATATATTGGTATAAATGAGAGCAGCATAGAGAAATTCTCTAATATTCTTTTAAGCTTTGAATCCTTTTGAGATGTGAAACCTCAAGAAGGCCCATGACTCACCCAAGGTCACATAGCAAGTCAGTGTCAAAGCCAACAGCACAGACCTCTTTCTTCTTTCATCATTAGGTCTCACTCTGCTATGAAATACTGCAAAATGCTGAAGGCCGAAACCCATCTGATGTGCTTTGTAGTGGAAAAGACAGGGCCTTCTGCCCCATACAAACACCCATTTTCCCAGTGACATCTGCTTTCCCTCCAGCTATTCATTCCCACCATTACTGGACTCAGATTTGCCCTTCAGTGCCCTACAAGATTCCTTGTATTCCAGTCCTTCTGTCTTCTCTGACTCTCTCCTCTCCTCCCTTTGCTGTTCTTCTTTCCCTTCAGCTCAAACTTTCTCCAAGGGACCTTAAGCACTTCTAGTAACCACCAATCCCATTCTCGTGGGATACCATAGAGAGTAGGGGCTTGATGAAAGGTAGAGGCATGGAATTCGGGGGTTAGGGTAAGCAAGAGTACAAACGGGTTTGGAGCCCAAGGGGTTAAAAATATAAGACTACACTTTGATCAAGACAAATGAACCATTATGTGGAATGCTGAAACAAGATAAATGATAGCTGGGTGAGTGAGATCAATAAAAGTGATGTTTTATCAGGTAGAAATGACAACCAGGGCTGATCGCAATTAGTTTTTAATACCACAAACCAATTGGGGACAAGGGAGCTTTAATTGTTCATTCCACTGGCCTGGGCAGCAATCCCAAATGAAGGTGTGTGCGTGTGTGTTGGGGAGTGGGGGGTTGTGAATGGGTGGAGATCTGGAGAAAACTCTAGATCTAAGCTCACCCAACAAAAGGGGGGAGAAGGGACCCCAAGAAGCAGGAGAGGAAGGAGAGGAGCAACAGGGTACACAGAGAATGCTGTTATGCTGACAGAGCTGGGGGTGCTGTGCATCCATCTGTATGCTTGTGCCCACTGGGCATATGGGAAAGCAGAGACACCAGAAGGGGAAATGCCTTGCTCTGAACTACACCCAGCCAATTGGAGGGAAAGTTGGCAACAGAGCTGGGTCCCTTGCTGTTTCCATTAGACACGGCTTCTGTGAGGGACAAACACAGAAGCGAGGAGCCATCCAGCTCAGGGACCAGGCTTTATCTTACAGACCAAGACCCTTCCCCCATTCCCCGAATTCTCCTTCCCTTCGGTCCAGTCCCCTCTGCAGTAGCCCACTCACCTCTGACGTCCCTTGGTCCATGTCCAGCCCCAGACCAAGTCTTGGCTCCGATCGGTGGAAGAGCCTAGGCTGCAGGCCCTAATTCATTTCTACCTGGACCTAGGATCAGCCCAAATTAAGAATCTAGGGCAGACGGGAATATGACCATGTACAAACTGTGTACAAAGATCACTCCTGCCAATTACTATTTCTTCCTGTGCAAACATGCTGAATGGACCCACAAACGGAGTCCAGAGCTTTCACCCTGGGCCATTACTTATTTGCCATCCAATTAAAATAAACAATAATGATAATAATGATTTTTTAAAAATCAAGACTCTTTTTTTATACAGCCATGGCTGAAGAGATTTGGCTTGTCTCAGGTCCGATTCTGCAGGGCCTTGAAGAAGCCCTTGCCTCTTCCTATACCCCAGCTTCCTTACCCCTTAGAACAGGAAGGATAGTCCTTTCCTTTGAAGATAAATGAGATAATGTCTGTGAAGTGCTCCAAATTTCTCTGAGACAAACTCCAGATAAATAAAAAGCATCATGACTAAAGGCTCATGTTCTCCCCATTCCTTACTCTCCTGTGATTAGGATGCAGCCAGCATGATGAATCTCACAGTCAGAGTGACCCAGGACCTCCTCTTCCTGCACCAGCCTTCAAGGAAGAACATGATGGATGTGGGCCCAGAACACACTCCCCTTGTTCAATGTACAGAGACAAGGTAAAGGAGGAGGCCCATGATTCAGAGTGGCTGGCCTAGCTGTGCAAGAAGGCCAGTGACACTGGGGAGAGAGGCCATGGGAGGTTAAGAGAGCTGGACCAAGGAGAGAGAATTGTAAGCAGGGAGCAATTGCAGTCAGTCAAAACTGATTACAATACTAACACTCCACAAGAGCCCAGTGATCCCTTCTCCAGTCCAGGCCAGCACAAACCCTAAAAAGCACTGAACAAAAAGTCAGGAGACCTAGAGGGGAAGGGGTGCAGCTCTGCCTCACTTAAATCCAATTCACAGCAAGTCGAGACATCACCCACACGAAATCATCGGTGTCCTCCCAGAAGGAAGGAATAATAACAACAACATTGTGGATGCATAGGGGCCTCATTGACCACCTCAGATTTTTAAATGGTATGTTTAGGAGAGAGAGGACAGCTCAGTGGTGCAGTGGATAGAGGGCCCACCCTGAAGTCAGAAGCATCTGAGCTCATTCAAATCCAGCCTCAGACACTTACTAGCTGTGTGACCTTGGGCAAGTCACTTCACCCTGTTTGCCTCAGTTTCTTCTTCTGTGAAATGAGCTGCAGAAGGAAATGGCAGACCACTCCAGTATCTCTGCCAAGAAAACCCCCAATGGGTCACAGAGAATCAGACATGCCTGAACAACCGAACAACATAGGAGAGAGAAAGCAAAGGAGGGAGAGGATGAAGGGGAAGGAAACTGAACACAAGAGAGCAGTACTATTCTGAAGGAATAGCATTAGTACATCCTAAGCATCTAGGGGGAAAGTGAATGAAATCTCTCTCGCAACTATGAATGGGGAAGAATTCCCAACCAAACAGAGATAAAGGGGAGCCTAAAAGATAAATAGACAATTTTGATTACATAAAACTAAAAAGATTTTGCACAAATAAGACAAAACAGTTAATAAGAAATTTGAAAATTGACAATTTGGAAAAAAAATCTTTCCATCAGCTACCTCTGAAAGAAGTCTACTGCCCCAGAAAACACAAATTACTTAAGAAAGAACTCTCTATTTGATAAAAACTGCTAGGAAAACAATCTGGCAGAAATTAGACTAAGACCAACACCTTATGCCATATTTCACAATAAATTCCAAACAAATTAATGACCTTAATATTAAAGATCATAACACAAAAAATTAGAAGAAAAGCAGATCATATTCATTTCATAGTCATAGGTTAGGAAATTTATTCTTAACTAAAGACGGGATAGAGGTAACTATGAAAGATAAATAACTTTCATCACATAAGACTGAAAATCTTTTGCACAAATAAAATTAATGCACATAAGATAAGAAAGGAAGCAGTCAAATGGTGAAAAAAAATTCCTTATATCAGCTTTCTCAAATAAGGATCTTGTACCTAAAATATGAGACAACTGACAGGTTGTGTGTTTGTACCCACATATGTATATGCACACATATGTGTGTGTGTATTACCAAAAATCAATCCCCAATAAATATCAAAGGATGTGAACAAATGCTTGTCTTACAGACTATTAGTAACCATATGAAAGAATGTTCCAAATCACTAATAATAAGAGAAATTCAAATCAAAGCAATCCTGAGGTTTTACCTCACACCCTACAAATTGACAAAGATGACAAGAGATAGCAATAGTTTATGTTAAAGAGTTAGGGATAAGAGAAGTACACTGATACATTGTTGGTGAAGCTGTGAATCAGTAAAAAAATTTATTTTTGGAAAACTATTTGGAATTAAGCAAATAAAGTGACTAAGATGTACATACCTGATTACTAGGTTTATACTCTAAGAAGGCCACTGATAAGAAAGTCTCCATATACACCAAAATATTTACAGCAGCACTTCTTTTTGATAGTGAAGGACTGGAAACAAAATAGATGCACATTAATTGGGGAATAGATAAACAAATTGTGGTACAAGAATGTAACATAATTTTACTGTGCTGTAAGAAATTACAAATATGATAAATGCAGAAAAGTGTGGAAAGGTGGTTAGGTTGCACAGTGAATAGAGCACTGGCCCTGGAGTCAGAAGGACTTGAGTTCAAATCCAATCTCAGACACTTAACACTTACTAGCCATATGACCTTGGGCAAGTCACTTAACCCCAATTGCCCTCCAAAAAAAAAAAAAGCATGCAAAGACTTACATGATTTGATGCAGAGTGAAGTAAGTAGAGACAAAAAAAATATACAATGACTACAATGTAAATGGAAAGAACAACCATTACAAAGGTGGGGGAGAGAGAAAAGGAAGGAAATGAGCATTAATTAAGTCCCTGCTTTGTACTGCTGAGCACTTCACAGATATCATCTCATCTGGTCCTCACAACAACCCTGTGAGGTAGATGCTGTTAACATCCCCACTTTACAGAGGAGGAAACAGGCAGACAGGTGACTTGCCCAGGTAATGAGTTTCTGAGGCCATGTTTTCCAAAGAAAGGAAATGAGAAGGCCGCCCTGCCCCCACTCCTCTCCGGAAGGCTCCCCTGTGTGAAACGCTGTATACACTCAGAGGTTTTTTCAACGTATCAACCAACTTTGCTGCTTTTTCCCTCTTCTTTTTATTGCTTTTCTTTAAAAATATCATTTGTTATGTGGGAGAGGAATACTAGGGGGAATATGTTTATGTAAATAAAAATATATCAATAAAAATAACTTTAAATGTCTGCTATCGACATAGGGAATCATCGCTATAAATATGTGTGTGCGTGTATGTATTTAATGGTAAAAACGTATAAGACCAAAGGCCATTTAATCAGTAAATAAGTGACCAAAGGATGACTAATCAGTTTTTTATAGAAGAATTGCAAACTACCGATGACATGAAAACATCCTCCAAATCACTAATGAGGAGAGAAATGTAAATTAAAATAAATCTAAAGTTTTGTTTCATTCTCAGTAAATTGGCAAAGATTAAAAAAAATGAAAATCACATTGGAGGGGGTGCGGGAAGACAGAAACACATACACTATTGGTGGAACAGTGAACTGATCAACCCATTCTGGAAAACAAGTAAAAGGGGTTACACTATTCTCAGAGATTTCAGTCCTTTGGCATATGTTGTTGCTTGTCCTTCATTTTCAGAGGACCAATGATATTATAAGGTGATGTAATGACTTGTGTTTGAATTGATTTAAGTGAGGATGAGTTGCATCAGCCTTACTCTCTCTTTGACTGAGTCACTGAAGTCCAGTAGCAGAACAAAGGTCAAGACGACTATGGATAGCCCAGACTACAATGAATGACCTTGGTGTCTTTGATGCCTGACCAAGTTCTAAGCACTCCACAGCACTGCTTCAGCCTCCTTCATGGCTGTTTGACAAACTGTTCTCATTCACCCATTCCACCAGGAAGAAGGGTCATCTTCACATTCTTGGGGTAGACACCCCCCCTAACTCACTGATGGGTTTGTGGCCCTTTGGTTACACTCAACCTGGTTTAGCCTGTTTGTGGAGTGTGGCCACTGCTCATACTACAGCTTCTTGGAGCCACAGGTGGGAGTTGGGTGAATCAGGTAGGACACCAGATGTGGATGAGCAGCCCTGAATAAGACTCAGGAAACCCTCACACCAGAAGTACTACTCCTCCTCGAACACCCATATGCCCTTTTTTGGGCATATATACTAAGGTCAAAGACAAAAAGAGAAAGAAAAATATTGCGTGTGTATGTGTGTGTGTGTGTGTGTGTGTGTGTGTGTACATACACACATAGCATTTCTTGAAGTAGCAAATGGGCGTCCATCTATTGGAAAATATCTGAACTAATTGTGATGTTTGAAAGCAATGGAATAGAAATGTGCTATAAGAATAAAATAAAACAAAACAAAACAAAACTCAGGACGTCACTTTAATATAGTAGATGGCTAGAAAGTCAGTCTAAGAGTCAGGAAGACCTGGGTTTGCATTCTGCCTCTGATACATATTGCCTAAGTAACCTTATGCAACTTTTTCAACCTTTCATTGACCTGCTTAGACTAGAAGTTATAGAACTGTTGTATATCTATCTCCATTGGAAGAAGGAATTCACTCACCAGGAAGAAGTTCCCTGTACCAAAGAAATCATACCTTTGGATGAAAACAAAAGAAATAAGAAATATGACTCTGACTCTCCTGATTGTGCCAACCTGCCTCAACTATCTTTACACCAAAGAAAATCCTTCTTTCTCTCCATCCTTCCTACCCTGGAGGATCCCTCCACCCTATAGCCCCCTTCTCCCATTGGTGAGCTCTTCCCTTTTGAGGAAGGACTTAGAGACCAGCCATCCTTAAGTCTACTCCTGACATTCCACAAACTTCCCACAAACACACACTTTTAAATTCCCTTTAATGCATTATGTTCCCCAATTAGAATGTAGGCTCCTTGAGGGCAGGAACTGTCTCCTCACTTGTATTTGTATCTATAGGGCTTACCACGTGCCTTTCATATAGTAAATAATGAATAAATGTTTGTTGACTTGTTAACGCTCTTCTTTCTTTTGGGCTCATGGTTTATCATTTTGTTGATCAATTCTAAAGTTCCTCAAAGTAGTTTTCCTCTATAATGTTATCATCATATAAATTGTTCTATCATTGTTCTATCGTTGTATACATTGTTCACCTGCTCACTTAACTCTGTGTCAGTTCATAGAGGTCTAATTTCTTCTGATACTGTCCATTTGGTCATTTCAATGGCACAATAATTTTCTACCACATTCATATGCTACAGTTTGTTTATACATTCCCTAATAAGAAGACACACTCTTAGTTTCCAATTTTGGCCACCACAAAGAAGAGCTACTTTAAATATGTTTGTAGATGTGAAATGTATTCCTCCTTCTTTGGTCTCTTTGAGCTATCACTGGGTCAAAGGGTGAACTTAGTAACTTTGGGGACATGGTTCCAAGCTGTTTTGCAGAATGGCTAGGCCAATGCAGAATGCCACCAGCAATGCATTATAGTATTCATTTTCCCAAAGTCCCTCCAACAGTTGTCATTCTTCTCTTTTGTCATCTTTGCTAGTCTAATGGGTATGAGATGAAATTCTTTTTTTTTTTTTAAAGCAATTGGGGTTAAGTAACTTGCTCAAGGTTACACGGCTAGTCATTGTTTATGCGTGGGTGCTCATTTTCTGAGGCCGGATCTGATCTTGGGTCATCCCAACTCTGAGGCCGGCGCTCTTACTCACTGCGCCACCTAGCCACCCCTTTAGGGTAATTGGGGTTAAGTAACTTGCCCAAGGTTACACGGCTAGGTTTTTGTTTGTGTGGGTTAAGTGTCGGAGGCCGGCTCCGAACTCAGGTCCTTCTGACTCCAGGGCCGGTGCTCTATTCACTGCGCCACCTAGCCGCCCCGAGATGAAATTCTTGATACCTTGTGTTTCTTCCTTTGAAAACTGCCTGTTCGTACCCATTGACCATTTATCTGTTGGGGAATGACTCTTGTTCTCATAAATTTGAATCAGTTTATACATCTTGGATATGAAACTTTATCAGAGAAACATCATGCGAAGACTTTCCCCAGTTATATTTCTCTTCAACTTTTCAATATTACATAATAAAAGCTGTTGATTTTATCTTCTACAGAACTCTCTATCACTTGTTTGGTCATGAATTCTTCCCCAATCCATAGATCTGAAAGGTATTTCTTTCTTGCTTTTCTAATTGTTTATGATATGACCTTTAATATCTAGGTCATGTATCCATGGGACCTTATCTTGGCATATAGTACTAGGTGTTATGTTTAGACATAATTTCTGTCAGATCACTTTACAATTTTCAAAGCAGTTTTTGTCAGATCATGAGACCCTCCCCCAGAAACTGGAGGTTTATCAACCCCCCATAGTGATTTACAAATAAGTTTATATTCTAAACTAAAGTGGACTTTGGCTGTCATATCTTTCTGCTTGGCAAGGAAATCAAGTTTTTGTCAGTTAAAGTGACTTTTGCATTCTGCTGGCCTTATTTTGGCAAGTTGATTTTTTGTTGGGTTTTTTTTTTTTTTGCATCAATTCATCTTTTGTAGCAAATGGTGAAAATTAAGGTCAACATAGTCACCTTTTTCCATATCCTTTTTTTTTTAGGTCAGTGGCTCATTTGAATAGGTTAGGTTGGAGCCATTTCAATTGTTCAAAGCATCTTTTCTCACCTTTAACCTTTCTTCTGCTCTAAGGTTGATTCTGACCTTTGCTCTAAAGAGCTTATGGTCTGACTGAACAGATAGTTGATTCTAATAGGACTTCCACATCAATAAACAGTTGTTTCCTGTCAGTTAAGAATTGTTTTTTTGTGTGTGTGATGATAGTGCTGAACACATTCAACACACCTTCCAATGACCTTCTGGAGGAAAGTATTCATCAAATACAGGTGTAAGACTTCATAACAGTGTACAAGCCTTTGGTGGCTTTTATTTCTTAAAAATGAATCATATTTTCCAATGTATTTTTGTCAACCTCGCTTACAACCTTACACTAATGACAAAACCATGTCAACTTGATTTCTTTGACCTTATCAGATTCTTTTCTACTTCTTCATTTTTTGTCACAGATGCTGGCACACGAACTACAATTATCTTAATGATTCGCCAGGAAAGTGAGAATTAACAGGGATAAATAAAAAGCTCTATACTTAGGTTCAATAAATTCATGCACCAATACAGGACAGGGTAAGGGAAGTATAACTAGATAATAGTTCATATGAAAAAGGTCTTTGTGGAGAGACAACATGGAGAGATTGCTTCAGATTCAGGAAGTCCTGGGTTCAGGTTCTATGTCCCACACATGATAGCTCCATAATCTTGGGCAAGTCTCTTAACTTGTCTTGTTCCTGGCCATGGATGACCCTGGAGGAGAGAGAGAGGCTGATGACTTTGCACAGTTCTGCCTCACTTAAATTCAATTCACTCACAAGTCAAGACATCACCCCCCTGATGTCATCAATCCTCTTCCAGAATGAAAGATGAACAACAATGTATGAATTGTAGTAGATGTCCCCTGTGGACCCAACTTGCCAAGTTGGGCAATGCTTCTTTTTTTCCTCCCCTTCCTTCTCCTTTTGTCTCTCTGTCATACCCTTACCTATGGGGAGTCATATCCTTACATATGGGAGCTCTGTCCAAAGGAATATAATTTTTGATCACTTATACTTCTCAAGGTACCTTGGGGTTTATATTATTTTGTTAATAGATTCTCCCCTCCCCCTATTTATTTATCATTAGACTCTAAGTTGCAGGTTAGATTCAGATCTATATTGGTAGAAGGATTTTCTTCAGGGGAGGACCCTACACCAATGAAATCACAGTGCCAGAAAGTTTAAATTTAAAAAGAGCCAGACAAAGTTTTAGGTGATGGTGAGTGTGATTGGAGTCAGCAGTGTACAATGGAAGCCCAAAAGGCTAATTAAATCTTTGACCACATTAACAGAAACACAGTGTCCAGAAGGAAGGAAGCAATAGTCCTACTCTATCTTGGTCAGGACACATCTAGAACAGTGGTTTTCAAAGTTTTGGATCTCATGTCCTCTTACTCTCTCAAAAATAATTAAGGACCCCAAAGAGCTTCTGTTTAGATGGGCTTTATCTATTGATGTTTACCATATTGGAAGTTTAAATGGATAAATTTTTAAAGATTTATTTGTTAATTTATTTTAAAATAACAATAACTCTTTTCACATGTAGCATAAACTGCCCCCCATATGTAGCATGGGAATACCATTGTGTGGCTTGGAGGAAGAGAGAAGAGACATTTTTATCCTCTTCTCCCCAACTATTCTCCAAAGGAAATTTTTATTTCTCACCAGGAGGGGAAGCAGATTGTTGGGGCCAGAAGCTTGGCCACTCTACTGTCCTCAGAGAAAGGGGAGTACCAGAATAAAATCATATCTCTCTGCTCCCATAAATCCTGTTGGTGTAGAGGAGGTGGTTTTCAGGTTCTGTCTAATTTTTTATTAAAGTTCATTAAGTGGAGGAAGCAGGACCCCAAGCTCTATATCCAAGACTTGACTCCCTTTCCACCAAATGCCTGCCAAATATAGCAGTACCAAGAAATCCATTTATCCACATTCATACAAACAGAAAGTAGAGAAAGAGTATAAAGACTATATGCCAAGCACTACAGAAAGAGTAGTTCTCCCTTTGGGGATCAAAATAACTGTACAGCCAAGAGGAAAAGTCTCAGAGAGTTTCTCATAGTCTCTTGTGTAGCAAGCTGAGGGTAGAGACATGCTGAGCCTTCCCAGCTCTGCTCATGCCAACGTCTTCCAGAGTCTTATTCTCCTTCAGCAAAGTGAAGTGGGGTTGGCATCTTCCATCTTTCTCTTCCAAATCTTAAAGACAGAAGCACCCAAAGTCCAAGGAAACTGAGGAGACCTGAAGAGACTCAAGTGACTTGAAGTGCATCCTAAGAGTGAAGAGAGCGAACCTCTCTCTCCTCTGTCCCACTCTCACTAGCTCTACCCGTGCTCTCATACAATCTCAGGGCACTGAGCTCCACAATGAGAAGAGAATCTCACACCAATGGTCTTTGAGTTACACGTGTTCATAGAAATAATATATTTTTGGCAGGTGGAGCCAAGATGGCAGAGTAGAAGCAGGGACTCACTTGAGTTCTCCCCAAGTCCCTCCAAATGCCTGTAAAAATAACTCCAAACAAATTCTAGAGCAGCAAAACTCACAAAAAGACAGAGTGAAACAAATTTCCAGCCCAAGAAAGCCTGGATGGTTGACAGGAAAGGTCTATTGCTCCAGGTTGGGAGAGGAGAGCAGTCCAGTGCAGGCTGAGCCAATACAGACCACACCCCAGCAAACTCAGAGTGGGCCTCAGGGGATTGAATCACCAGCAGCTGAAGTGGATTCCAGACATATCAACTTACAAATGCTAAAGACAGCTTAGAAGGTCAGTGAGAAAGATCTGTTGGACCTGGGTGAGAGAAAAGAATAGACCAGCTCCAGCCCCAGTGTAGCCCCAGGGTAGTGGCACCAGCAGCAGCAGCAAAGGATGTTTCTAGAGTTCTCAACCCACAGACAATAAGGGGATCAAACAAATGATCAAAAGAAGATTACAGGGATCTCTTTTCTGGCACTGAGGCAAGATTCTGTTGGTTTGCCCATACTTGGATCTGGATTGCAGTCCTAGGATGGGGAGGAGCACTGGTGTAGCTGAACTTGTGGCAGCAGTGGAGAGGGAACCTGCCTCACAGTTCCAAGGCAGAAAAGAGTGTTTGTGGTCACTCACTGACCAAAGTACAGGCCAGCAAAGGAGTAAGCACCTCCCCTTAGATCATGCCACCTTAGAAGAACTGAAAACTTAGAGGTCCCTAGAAGTATCTCTGAAAACAGCTGCACAAAACCTCTGAAGCTTGGGACAGTATGTTCTCCACACTGGAAACAGAGCCCTATCTTAACAAAGAGTTAAAAAGTAAAATAATTGGTGGGGCAGCTAGGTGGCACAGTGAATAGAGTACCAGCCCTGGAGTCAGAAGGACTGAGTTCAAATCTGGCCTTAGACACTTGACATATTTACTAGCTATGTGACCTTGGGCAGGTCACTTAACCCCAATTGCCCTGCCTTCCCCCCCCCCCAAAAAAAAGATAAAAAAAGAAATAAAAAGTCAAATAATTGGCTGGGGAAATGAGAAAAAGTCGGGGGGAAATTCAGACTATAGAATCTTACTGCAGTGACAAGGAAGATAAAAACATACAATCAGAAGAAGACAACAAAGTTAAAGCTCCTACATCCAAAGCCTTCAAGAAAATATGAATTTATCTGAGGCCATGGAAGAGCTCAAAAAGGATTTTGAAAATCAAGCAAGAAAAGTAGAGAAAAAATTGGGAAGAGAAATGAGAATGATGCAAGAAAATAATGAAAAATGAGTCAACAGCTTGCTAAAGGAGACCCAAAAAATACTGAAGAAAATAACACCTTAAAAATAGACTAGATCAAATAGCAAAAGAGATCCAAAAGGCCAATGAGGAGAATGCCTTAAAAAGCAAAATCAGCCAAATGGAAAAGGGAATCCAAAACCTCACTGAAGAGAAGAATTCCTTAAAAATTAGAATGGAGCAAATGAAAGCTAATGACTCTATGAGAAAACAAGAAATTATAAAACACAACCAAAAGAATGAAAAAGTAGAAGACAATGTGAAATATCTCATTGGAAAAACCACTGACCTAGGAAATAGGTCCAGGAGCAATAATTTAAAAATTATTGGACTACCTGAAAGCCATGATCAAAGAAAGAGCCTAGACATCCTCTTTCAAGAAATTATCAAGGAAAACTGCCCTGATGTTATAGAACCATAAGGTAAAATAGAAATTGAAAGAATCCACCAATCAACTCCTGAAAAAGATCCCAAAAGAAGAATTCTCAGGAATTTTATAGCCAAATCCCAGAGTTCCCAGGTCAAGGACAAAATATTGCAAGCAGTCATAAAGAAACAATTCAAGTACTGTAGAAACACAATCAGGATAACACAAGATTTAGCAGTTTCTACATTAAAGAATTGTAGGGCTTGGAATATGATATTCCAGAGGTTAAAGGAGCTAGGATTAAAACCAAGAATCATCTACCCAGCAAAACTGACTGTAACCAATAAGGGGAAAAATTAGTATTCAGTCACATAGAGGAATTTAATATATTCTTGAGAAGTCACAGTTTTGGTTTGGTTTTGTTGTTGTTGTTCTTTTTAGAGGGGGGAATGTAGGACAATTAGGGTTAAGTGACTTGCCCAAGATCACATAGCTAGTTTGTGTGTGTGTGTTAAGTGTCTGAGGCTGGATTTGAACTCAGCTCATCCTGACTACAGGGCTGGTGCTCTATTCATTGCACCACCTAGCCACCCCTGAGAAGTCACAGTTAAATAGAAAAACTAACTTTTTTAAACAATTTGGGTTAAGTAACTTTTCCAAGGTTACACGGCCAGTTATTTGTGTGTGTTAAGTATCTGAGGCCAGAACCAATCCTAGGTCCTCCCAACTTCGGGGTGGTACTCTTATTCACTGTGCCACCTAGCCACTCAAAAAACCGACTTTCAAATACAAGATTCAAAGGAAGCATGAAAAAGTAAACAGGAAAGACAAATCATAAGGGACTTACTAAAGTTGAACTGTTTACATTCCTGCATGGAATAATATTTGTAAGTCATGAGGTCTTTCTTATTATTAGGGTAGTTGAAGGGAATATATATAGCTAGAGGGCACAGGATAAGTTGAATATGAAGGGATGATATATAAAAATTAAAATTAAGGGGTGAGAGAGGAATGTACTGGGAGAAGGAGAAATGGAGGGGTAGAATAGGATAAATTATCTCACATAAAAGAGGCAAGAAAAAACTTTTACAATGGAGGGGAAAAGGGGGGGGGGGTGAGAGGGAATGAGTGAACCTTACTCTCATCGGATTTGGCTTAAGGAGAGAATAACATACACACTCAATTGGGTATAGAAATCTATCTCACCCTACAGGAAACTAGGAGAAAAGAGGATAAGAGGGGTGGGGTGCAGATTGGGGGAAGAGGTAATCAGAAGCAAGCACTTTTTAGGAGGGACATGGTCAAAGGAGAGAATAAAATAAACAGGGGGCAGGATAGGAAGGAGAAAAATATAGTTAGTCGTTTACAACATGACTATTATGGAAGTGTTTTGCATGACTACACATGTATACTCTATATGGAATTGCTTGCCCTCTCAATGAGGGTGGGTGGGGAGGGAGGAAAGGAGAGAATATGGAACTCAAAGTTTTAAAAATGAATGTTAAAAATTGTTTTTACATGCAACTGGAAAATAAGATACTCAGGCAATGGGGTATAGAAATCTATCTTACCCTATAGGAAAATAGAGGGGGAAGGGGATAAGAGAAGGAGGAGCATGATAGAAGGGAGGGCAGATTGGGGGAGGGGACAATCAGAATGCATGTAATTGTGGGGTGGGGGGAAGAGAGAGATAGGGAGGAAATTTGGAACTCAAAATCATGTAGAAGTGAATGTTGAAAACTAAAGTAAATAAATTGAAATAATATTTTTGTCGAAAAATAATATTTTCTTTTTATTTAATCTATGGAATAAAACAAGCATTTCCATAACATAGTATGATTTTTAAAAAAGATGATTACACATGAAACTGCAAAGCTATTATGTCCAACTTGCTATTCCTTTTAAATATATAATAGTTATAATGTAAATTTCTTTTTTTCTTTCTTTCTTCCCTCCCCCCTACCCCACCATAGAGATGGCTACCATTAGACACAAATAGGTATATGTAAAATTATTCTACACACACTTCTATTTATCAGTTTTTTCTCTAGATGTAGATAGAGTTTTTCTTCATGTGTCCTTTATTTTTAATTTGTGTATTTATAACACTCAAAATGACTTAGTCACTCAAAGTCATTCTTTTTTTTTTTTGGCTTTTTGGGGGGCAATTGGGGTTAAGTAACTTGCCCGAGGTCACATGGCTAGGTTTTTGTTTGTGGGTGTGTTAAGTGTCTGAGGTCAGATCCGAACTCAAGTCCTTCTGACTCCAGGGCCAACGCTCTACTCACTGTGCCATGTGGCCACTCCCCCCAAAGTCATTCTTAAAACAATATTGCTAAATTAAAAAAAAAAAGTTTAGTGAGAAAAGTGCCATTGTTTTACATATTTTGGCAAATCTCTGGCGTTTAAAAGGATACAGATTCTTATATCTGTCTCATCATTTAATCTGTCCCAATTAATTATTTTAGTTGAGTATATAAAGCAAATTTGGCCTCACACAAATATATAATTAGAAATGAGAAGGGTATTTTACTAGGCAAATAATGTCTTAGTATTTTTATTAAAATAGTTTTAACCTTTCAGTTCCCTGAAAGAATCTTTAAGACCCCTAAGTCCCTTTAAGAACTGTTCATCTAGAGTATTGTATTCAGATCTGGCCATCACATGAGAATGGATATCGACAAACTAGTGTATATTAAAGGAGTGAATAGCTAGGATACTGAAGAAACTCACACAGTCATCACCCTAGGTCAGGTTCTTATTAGCTATTATAACTGTTCATTAATTAGTCTCCCTTCTTCCAAGCTTTCCTGTCTCCAAACCATCCTTCACACCTCTGCCAAAATAAGCTCCCTGAAGTCTAATGCACTCAAAAACTTTCAGTGTTTCCTATTGTTTCTAGGATTAAAATACTAACTCCTCAACTGGCAGTAGACTTTTTACAATCTCATATCATTTATTGTCCTCCACAAACTTAATAGTTCAACTGGGCTGGAGTGCTAGCTGTTCCTAAAATAAAACATCCCATTTTGTACCGCTGTGTGTTTGGGCACCATACAGACTTTCCTTACCCATGACTATGAGTACTCACTTATCTTAATTCAAGGCTAAACTCAAGAGCTACACCTTCTGTGAGGTCTTTCTTGATACCTCATCAAATTACCTCACATTTATTTCTCTTGAACATGTATCCCCAATAGGACAGAGAAATTCTTTGAAGTCAGAGATTTTTTTCATTTTCCTCT
The DNA here is from genome assembly GCA_011680675.1 of Gymnobelideus leadbeateri. Lineage (NCBI taxonomy): Eukaryota > Metazoa > Chordata > Mammalia > Diprotodontia > Petauridae > Gymnobelideus > Gymnobelideus leadbeateri. Next base: position 20,136 of record WOXC01010429.1, on the reverse strand, counting down.
TCATTTTCAGCACTGAATTCCCAATGGCTAGCTCATGGTAGGTATTTGATAAATGCTAAACTGAATACTATGTCCAAATATGAAAAGCTATGTCCAAGTATCTGAAGTCTGTTATGTGGAAGAAGAAATCAGATTTATTCTGGTTGGCCTTGGAAGGGAGGGGGAACAAGCATTTATTAAGCACCTACTATGTTCCAGGAACTGCACTAAGTACTTTATAAATGTTAACCTATTTGGAGGAAAGAACTAGTATCAAAGAAAAAGCTGCCCCAAAGTTAAATGGAATGCTTCACTAGGTAATGGGTTTTCAATCATTTCCATTCCTTCTCACATCATGTCTTTGTGAAGTTTATTTTTTAACCCAAGTATAAGACTTTACATTTATCTCTATTGAATTTCATTTTATGAGGTTATAATCAAGACTCTAGTCTGTCGAGGCATTTTAGACTCATCCAGTGTGTTAACTATGCCTACAAATTTTGTTACCCGTGAATTGGAGGTCATCTATGCCTTTATACAAATCATTGATTAAAAATATTGGAAAGCACAAGAATAAGTGTAGCTGTCTGGGAGACTCCACTGGAGAACTCCTACCAAGTTGACAGTGAATTATTAAGGATTTTTCTTTGAACCTGACCATTCTAGTAATTCTACATCAATCTAATTATATTATTGCCCAATCCACATCTCCCCATCTTATCTATAATAACAGTATATCTACAACATTCCCTAATCTACAAATTTAGTAGGGATAAGACCTGGGTCTGTGATTTCATTGGTAGATGGAATTTCCAGTTGAGGAAATTCCCTTTACCAGTGAAGGATAATATTTTCTCTTTCTTAGAGAGCTGCCCAGAGTACTGAGAGGTTATTTTCCCAGGATCATACAGCCAATATGTGTCAGAGGTGGACCTTGAAGTCAGATCTTTAAGGTTTTAAGGCCAGTTCTCTATCCACTGCCCAACACTGCCTCTCGATTAGATTAGTAAAGCTGTCAAAAAAGAAAATAAGGTTTTGGCATGACCTGCTCTTGATAAAGTCATAGTGGCTTTTTATCATCAGTACTTTCTTCTCTAGATATTCACTAGCTCTTTAATCGCTGTACCTTGAATAACTCGAGCAAGACCCAAGTAATAATTTTAGAATGGACCTTTTATTAAAACACCACGTTGGCTGATCAGGCCACACGGCGGGCTGAGCAGGTACCACTCCTCCCAGGTACAGCAGTAATACAAGCAGCAGCAGCAACAGCCCAGCTCTGGGGTAAAACCTCAGCTTTAAAGGGAGCCCACCGGCCAGCAGTTAGGTATTACATAAGCAGAAACTCACAGAGGCCAGAACAGTAATTGGTCAGTACGCACCTTGAAATTCCCACTTCTGACCCAGAAGCCCGCCCACCTCTGTGCAGGTGAGCTGACTGGGAAAGGGCAGAGACCCAGTGGGGAAAGGCAAAGCTGACCCAGCAGTCTGCTCACTTCCCTGAGGTGGAGGATGGAGAAAACAGGCACAATGTAATGATCCCAGAATCATTTCTTATCCCAGACATCCTAGAATTTGCCAAGTAATAAAAGACAAGGTCACCAGTCTATACTTGTAAGACTTTATTGTCTTCCCTTTAAAAAAATAGAGACAATGTTTGCTCTTCTTCAATCCTGTTCTTCTCCCACTGACCACCATCTTTCAAATACCAGTGGCTTAGCAATCACACTCATCAGTTCTCTCAGCATCCGAAGATGTCAAATTGTCTGCACTAGGGGGTTTGAATTTATCAAAGACCATGAGATGCTTTCTTACATATTTCCTGAGTATTTATTCTCTGTCACTTTCGCTCTGTCATTTTCAGAGGTCAATTCCCTTGTCAAAATAAGAGATGAGCTTTGTTGTTAGTCATCACTGTCCCATCCACCTCAACCAGCAGTCCCAGCCCTTCTGCAATATTCCTTTCCCACGGTATTTGTTCTTGCTCAGACATTTCAGTCATGTGCTGTTCTTTGTGACCCCATTTGGGGTTTTCTTCACGAAGACACTGGAGTGGTTTGCTATTCCCTTTTCCAGCTCGTTTTGCAGATGAAGAAACTGAGTCAAATAGGGTTAAGTGACTTGCCCAGGGTAAGGCAACTAGTGTCTGAGGTCGAATTTGAACTCCAGGTACTATGATCTATCCACTGCACCACCTAGCTGCCCCTAGGTATAACCAAAGAAAACCTTTTTTTTGTTACCCTTAATTTTCCTTTCTAACCTCAACTTATTCTGAGCTTTAGGACTCTTGACAAAATTATACAGGATGGTTTCAGGCTCTGATGTTCATCTTCAGTTACCTAACTTTGCTACTGAGAAAGAGAGAGAGAGAGATGATAGATAGATAGATAGATAGATAGATAGATAGATAGATAGACACGTAGATGCATACATAAATAGATGGACAGAAAGATTATGGAGAGCACTTGGGTAAAAATCAACAGAAGAAGGAAAAGAAGTAATTTTTGTCATCAGAATATATTACAGACCACCTGGACAGAAGGAGGATATAGATGAGGAGTCGACAGAAACATAGATAAATAGATGTAGATGTGTGTGTGTGTGTGTGTGTGTGTGTGTGTGTGTGTGTGTATGTTCCTACATTCCATATGGTGAGTTCTGTATCTCGTCAGACAACTCCTATTTTTCTTCCTCATTAGAACTGTTTCTTTTGTTTCTTCAGAATTATATTCTTGAGAGTTACCCACCCCTCCTGGACTGAATCCCCTGTAGGATTCTCATGCATGCAATCCTACCTACCCTACCTCTGAACACTCTGAAATCAGCTTGCCAGCAACTTCCCTCTTTAGCAAGAATCTGACACAAAATAACATTTCTTCTTATTGATTTCTCCACCTTTTGAAGAATGGAATTATTAAGATAAGTGAAAAGTTATTAGCTATTCTGCTTTTGGCAAAGGAAGAATTCCAGTAAGGGTCTGGACGACTGAAATCTCCCAACATTAGTACATAATGGCTCTGTGCCAGGCTTGGGATCTGTTTCTGTGAACTCCTCATCTATTTCCTCTTTCTGTCTGGGTAATTTGTTATTACTCTGATGACAAAATTACTTCTGTTTCTCCTTCTACAAGGCTTCATCACTGCTTTCCCCCTAGATTTCCTCACATGAATACAGTTTATTATATAATGTTTCTGAGCCTTTTTTACTTAACCTACTTCTTTTGTATGAGATGTGCCCATCTACAACCACATTTCAGTCATGGTTTCATCCCGTTAAGTCTTAGTAAGAACTACATTACAAGGTCAAATTTGCCTCAAGTTAGTTCACCTAGATCCTCTTGCTGTTGGGTATTTGTGTATAGACATTTGAGGCCATGGTTTACTACTGGCCCCTCTCTTGGACTTCTATAAACTTCTGAGTATCTCAATGGCTACTTTCTCTTCATTGTAGCTACTCTCTTATGGTACCTAACTTGGTAGATATATTCTTCAGCAGTTTACTCTGTCCCCTATCCTTTTGATTTTAAAATCTTTTTTATTCCCTGTAAGACACCAGGCAAATGAAACTCCTGCCAGCCTATGTTCAGTGCCCTCTATACCTGAACAGGAGTCAAACCAATACTTTAAGCATGATCCAGAAATCTGTAACTGATTCTCATACACCATCTCCTTATCCAGATGTTCACTTCCCAAGTAGTTTTTCTTTTCTGTATCCTTTGCCTTCAATGAGCATTAGTAAGGAATATACAACCTGTCCCTCTATCATCTTCATTTTCTTGCCTAAGACTTTGTAATCTTTGGCAATACTTTCTAGATTCCTCTGACAGCATCACTTGTACCCACCTGAATTACCACAAGTGAACAGTAATCTCCATTTTGATAAGGCTTGGAGGATTATGCATGGGCTGTGATGAAAACAGACCTTTCTCTTGTCCTTATTAGATCCAAAAATAGCCATCTCAGTACCCTCAAACATGGGAGCCATTTGCCTTCTCCCTTCCTCTGAGCCATGTTGGACTGTCACTTGATAGCATCTGCGACTTTATTTTCTCATTCCTTGAAAGATAAAGGACTCTTCTTCTCCTCCCCCTCCTCCTCCTCCTCCCCTCCTTCTCCCCTCCTCCCCCTCCCCCTCCCCTCCTCCTCCCCCTCCCCCTCCTCCTCTCCCTCCCCCTCCTCCCCCTCTTCCTCCCCCTCCTCATCCTCCTCCTCCCCCTCCTCCCCCTCCTCCTCCCCCTCCTTGTTCTCCTCCTCCCCCTCCTCCTCCTCCTCCCCCTCCTCCTCCTCCTTCTCCTCCTCCCCCTTCTCCTCCCCCTCCTTGTTCTCCTCCTCCTCCCCCCTCCTCCTCCCCCCTTCCTCCTCCTCCTCTTTCTCCTCCCCCCCTCCTCTTCAGGAAGAGTCTCAAATTTGTTTTTAACCATAGGTGTATATTTGTCCTTTTCTTTCCTTCCCTCCACGTCAGACATTTTTCTGTTCTCCAACCTTCCGACAAGGACCAAGCTTCCCTCTGCTGCTTCAGATCGTCTTTATTTTCCCCATTTAAGCCCTGCTTCTAATTTATTTATTTTATTTTTGTTTTTTTTGCTTTTTGGAGGGCATTTGGGGTTGTGACTCAAGCAATGTCAGATGGCTAGTTTTTGTGTTAAGTGTCTGAGGCCAGATTTGGACTCAGGTCCTCCTGACTCCAGGGCCGGTGCTCTATTCACTATGCCACCTCGCCACCCCACCAATTTATTTTTTAGGAGCATTTATTGTCCCTGAAAACATTCCTGGTTGGAGCATGGAGGAGTAGTTTTTAAGTTCCTTCACCTTCTCTTTGAAGGAGACAAGCTTACACTTTGAGCATAGATAACAGTCTCTTAGCTTTGGCAGAAATAATTGAATACTCAATCAATCAATAAACTTTTACTAAGCACCTACAATGTGCCAGGCACCCAAGAAATCTATTTGGAGGAGAAAACATGTAAATGGATATATACAAAAATACATGACAAGTAGGAAGTAAGAGAGGAGGGAAGTCACTGGGGTTAAGAGGAGTTGGGAGATGCTTCCTGTAGAAGGTGGGACTCAAAGGAAGCCAGAGAAGCCAGCAAGTGAAGATGAGGACGGTGAGTATTTTAGGCATAGGGACAGTCAGAGAAGATGCCCAAAGCTGAAAGGTGTTCGTAGAACAGAAGGAAGGCCGGCGTTGTTGGATCAAAGAGCATGTGACAAGAAGCAAGATGTAAGAAGACTGGAAAAGTAGGAAGGGGACAGGCTATAAAGGGGTTTGAACCTCCAAGTAGGGGATCTGTATTTGATCCTGGGGATGATGGGGAGCCTCACAGTCCCGAAGGGGACTCGTATCATCAGAACTTTTATACTTAAAGTACCAAAACTAAGGAGCCTGTTTCTAGGAATTTGGAGGCTAGAAGCTGAGCGCTTATTCACTGAGTGTCTTCTGGGTCTACTTTGTCCTCTATCTTGGGATCAAATTACAAGTGGATTTGGAGCATGAGCTCAGTGTAGCCCTCAAGGACCAATGTCCACAGCCTGAGAACTAGAAGACATCCCGTGTCTCATGGAGTCGGAATAAGCGGAGTGCCTCATCAGAAGGAGGCTCACATCCATCAAAGACTTTGAGCCCCAGAGTCCCAAAAGTGGTAGTGGCAGGAGAAGCAGCAGCAATAGCAGCAGCAGGAGGAGGAGTACTTATACACTTCTGTGGTGCTTTAAAGTTTGCAAAGTACTTTTCATACATTATTAAGCCCTTCGTAACCCAGCCCCCTTCTTACCTTTACAGTCTTCTTTTTTTTTGTTTTTGCTTTTTGGAGGGGGGAAGGCAGGGAAATTGGGGTTAAGTGACTTGCACAAGGTCACACGGCTAGTTTTTGTGTTAAGTGTCTGGGGGCAGATTTGAACTCAGGTCCTCTTGACTCCAGGGCCAGTGCACTGCCTAGTCACCCCCACAATCTTCTTATGCCTTACCACATGCTGCGTACTCTTTGGCCCAGTGACAGGGCCTCCTGGATCAAGACACCCCATCTTTCAGTTTGGGGCAATTTCTCCAGCTATCCCTCATGCCTAGAATGTTCTTCTTCCTCTCTGCTCCTGGCTTCTCTCTCTCTTCCTTTAAGTTCCACCTAAAGTTCCACGTTCTACAGGAATTCTTTCTCAATCCCTCTTAATTCTAGCACCTTCTCTCTTTTATGTATAACCAAATTATCCTATGTGTGGCATTTTTATGCTTTTGTCTGCTGTCTCCTCTATTCTTGAGGGCAGGGACTATCTTTTGCCTCTTTTGTTTCCCCAGCACTTAGCACAGTGCCTGGCACACAGTAGGCGCTTAATAAATGTGTATTGACTGATTATCTCTTTTGACCCTCACAATAACCCTGTGAGATAAATGTTCTCATCCCATTAGATGGATCAGGAAGACCTGTGATTTCTGGAACTCAGAGACTGGTAGGCCAAGTGCTCCCTCTACACCCAGGGTAACTTCTGGGTGTGTCTCATCTCTCACCATTTTGATGTACTATAGATAGAAAGCTGGTTTTGGAACCAGAAAAACCTGATTTCCAGTCTTAGCTTGAGAGCTACTGGCTGTGTGACCCTAGGCATGTCACTTAATCTCCAGAACCCCAGGCAATTCTTTTAGACTCAAAGTTTCAGATTTGGTGCTGATTTCAATTGGTTGAGGAAACTACCTTTCAGCAAGCTCCCTACACTGATGAAATCATAGGCTTGGCAAATAAACACACATATACAAACACACCTATGTATATCCTTGAGCATGATTTGACTATCTTCTCATTATTCTGTTGTCAATGGGATTGCACAGGAGAAAAGAAACTTTAAATATGCTGGAAGAGACCTGTATGTGTATGTGTTATATGTATATATACATATATATGCATATATCTACGAAGCACGGTGTGGAGATATGCAGAGATGTCTGATATTAAGACTAGAAGCAATGCTAAAAGGTAAGTTCAGAGGCAACCTCACCACTCCTAGTATTTAGTATAGTGCCAGACACATAATAGGTACTTAATAAATGTTTACTGATGGACTGACTGACCCTTCATCACCTTGTTAACACCTGGATTCAAAGGTAATCTAATAGGCAAATATTGGAATATATTATAGTACAGTACATTATATATTCTGGAATAATGGTGCTAGTCACTGAGTCCAAGCCTCATGAACATTCAGAGCACCACTGATGTTCAGGACAGTTGTGTAGAAGAAGGATCTTGGAGAGGAGGAACATGGAAAAATAACTACACTAATGCCTATTGGTAGAATTTTGGACTGGCCCAACGATTCTGGAGAACAATTTGGATATACACCCAAAGGGCTATAAAACTCTGCATGGCCTTTGACCCAGAAATACCACTACTAGGTCTGTACCCCAAAGAGATCAAAGGAAAAGGAAAAGAACTTATATTTACAAAAATATTTATAGCAGCTTTTTTTGGTGACAAAGAGTTAGAAATTGAGGGGATGTCCATCAATTGGGGAATGGTTAGACAAGTTGTGGTATATGATTATGATGGAATACTACTGTGCTACAAGAAATGATGAATGGGGATGGGTTCAGAAAAACCTAGGAAGACTTATGTGACCTGATGCCAGGTGAAGTGAGTAGAACCAGGATAACACCACGCCCAGTAACAGCATATTGTAATGATGATCAACTGTTAGAGACTTGGCTCTTCTGATAAATACAAGATCTAGATGATTCCAAAGGAGTCATGACAAAAAATGCCATCCACCTCCAGAGAGACAATTGACAAACTCTGAGTGGAGACTGAATCATAATTTTAATCCTTACTTTTCTTATGTTTTTGCAACAAGGATAAAATAAGCTTTACATGTTTTCAAATGGACTGTGCATATCACATTACTTTCCATATTGTTCAATGGATGAGGGGAAAGAAGAGTGAAAGGAAAGACTTTGTAACTCAAAATTTTTAAATGAATGTTAAAAGTAAAAGAATAAAATCACTTAAGAAAAAAGAAGTATCTTGGCAAGACTTTGGAACACGTGTAGACGCTCTGTAACTTTTTCCTAACTACTAACCATATGTTAAAAGAGTTATGAGCCTGGGATGAATCACTCACAAGGTACTACCTGAGCTTCTTTCTTGATTGGATCCCTCTTTGTACACCTTCTTCCTTGTTGACAGTGTCCAGTGCAAGAAAGTGCTGTAAGGGAAAACCTCAGGCCCTCTTCTTCCAAGGCTGACATGTGGCTAGTAAATATGGACCTTGATTTTTTTGTCTTGGTGTTTACTCTTTCCTCTTGGGTGAAGGACATTAATCTGAAGCTTAAAACCATTTTGAATTTTGAAAGGTCAAAAAAATGAGCCACTCAAGGTCCCAAAGTTGAGGGTTTTGCACCCAGTCCAACATCAACATTAGAGCAAGAAGTGACCTTAATGACCAGCCAAATGGCAGCAACACCACATTTGTAGGTTAATTTGGTGGGACCAATCCTATGCTGAAGCTTTGTTAAGTTAACCCACTCTCTCCAAAGACCAAGGTGGTATAAGGGAGAATGTGGCCCTTAAGTTGTTAGGGAAAATGAATTTCTGCTCTTGTTTTATCTTCCAAGTAAATATCCTTTTGTAAACGTTAATTGATGTTAATTGGTTAAATGGAACTGAGGCACTAGTCACTGGTTAGATGAAAACATTCAGAATGGGGACTCAAGTTAATAACACTAGAAATAACACTCAGGGCTATAGAGTCAGCCTCACTCTAGTTGAGTGAGGCCAAAAGTACTCACTATACTGGAATATATTGAGAAATTATCAAAAATGCAAAATGATCTCTCTCTAATTAGTTTGAGCCACCACCTTTTCTCCATGGATTGACTTCCTCCCTCAATCCTGAACCCCTAAACTCTGAGGATTAGACACATCATTGTTAATGGCCTTGTAATTTATTAGCTGTATCAGATAACATAGAAAGCACAAACCAGACATTAAAACAATGCCCAGGAAGCTGTAATAACGGGCTACTTGGGATGATTTATTTCCCTTTCCTTCCCTCACCACTCATGCCCACCAATTGGAAAAGGAATGAGAAGAAAAGTGGTTGGATGGGTCAAAGTAGCAGGAATTTCTTCATGACAACACTCTAGTGGAGGGAACTGTAGATTGGACTTGATTTCCACCATCAACCACCCATCTTCTGCTTCAGCCCACACTACTAGAAAGTCTCTTCTGATTAGCTGCAGCTTGCCCCATTGTTCATCTGCTCTAGCCCACTTGCCTCCTATGCTCATTTAGCAAAGAAGAGCTTACTCTTGGCTTGCTTTCCCCCTGCTTGCTCTTGTACCATGATGTTCTCATGAGATATAGCCAGCATGTGATTTAGATGTTTTGTCATTGAAGTAGCCCATCAAGGGCACTTGATACTGTGTGTCTTCACTATTATTTCATGGAATGTTAAGGGGGATCTGACGTAAATGGCATGCTGGGACGATTACCGATGGTGCTGGAATAATCATTCTTGTTACATTGAGCATTAATGCTCATCAGAATACTTGTGCAGATGTCAAACCAGAGAAAGGTTAAGGGATTAGCCCAGGGTGACATGGCCAGTAATTGTATGAGGCAGGATTCAAACTCAGATTTTCATGATTCCAAATCCAGTGATCCATCCACTAGTCAGTGGTTAGATTGCCTTTCCACCCTATCCACACCAGATGTTGTCATAGAGACAGTGGGAGATAATAGGAGATAGAGACTTGCTGGGCTAGAATATGTGTGGGCATACAAGAAAGTCTGAGTTTCTAGTTTCAATGGCCTTGACAGAGATTCTTAGCTGAGTTTTGAGGGGCCACCTGACAGCAAAGAGAAGGATGAATTGCTCAGGGACCCTATATGCTTGTTCCAATATGTGGCAAGATGTGGAGATGAGCATATATCCACATAAGAAAATAGTCACAAAATTAACACAAAATGAATTGGGTGGTTGTTGTCCTTCATTCTCAAAAAGAACCAAAATGACATTATTATGTCAGTCCAACTGTGGCTGATCAAACCAATATGAGCTCGGAAGGCTCTACCACAAATAGTCCACATGAACATCTGGAGTGGAGATGACTCTAAATTTTCACATCTCACCTTTCTTTTGAGCCATTGCCATTCTGCTTCACTCATAGAGCACAGTACCTTCTCTTTTAAGGATGTGCCATGCTGGGCAGTCCTGTGCCAGTATCTGTCATGTCTCCCAATCAATTCCAAAGTTCTTTATAGAGACCTTGAGAGTGTCCTTGTATCACTTCTTCTGGCCTCCATGTGAGTGCTTGCCTTCTATGAGCTCTCCATAAAATAGTTTTTTAGGCAAACACATTTGGCATTTGAACATGACCAGCCCATTGGACTTGCACTCTTTGCTGTAGAGTTTGACAGCAAAGACCTCAGTGTTGGGTACCTTATCTTGCCAGTTGATCTTCAGAATCTTCCTAAGACAATTCAAAGAGAAGCCGGGAAATTTCCTGGCATGGTGCTAGTAGACTTTCCAAGTTTCACAAGCATACAACAATGAGGTTAACACAACAGCAAAATGAGTAGGATCAATATAAATAGGTTTATATGGCATTAACATATTCATAAGCATTGTAATATATGCAAATGAAGAAACTGCAGAACAATGCATAGCTGCTACATATAGCTGCAGTATATAAATGATATAAGTATACAAGTAAATACAAATAGCAAAACAATAAAACAGAAATATAACTCATAAACATGCTATAGCTAATGTATACCAATCAATGTATACTAATATGCAAGAAACCTGTAAAATGTGTGTGTTGGGGGGAGGGGGATCGGGCACATTATGAAGGACTTTGAATGCCAGAGGATTTTCTATTTGATCCTGGAAGTGATAGAGAGCCACTGCAGTTTATTGAGTAGGAGGGATGATGGTCAGACCTTCACTTAAGGAAGATTATTTTGATAGCTGAGTGGAGGATAGACTAGAGAAGGGAGACAAACCCACAGGCCATGACAATAGTCCAGGAGTTGGGAGATGCTGGACCAAGGTGGTTCCTCCTTTCAGAGGAAAGATGGGAGAGTATATAAGAAATGTTATGAAGGGAAAGCCACCAGGCCTTGGCAATAGATTTTATATGAAGGTTGGGAGGGGTGGTATGAGAGAAAGTGAAAAGTCAAGGATAACACCTTGGTTTCAAGCCTAAACAACTGGAAAATAATGAGTTCAAATTGATAAATAGTCAAAGGATATGAATGGGTAACTTTCAGACAAGGAAGTCAAAGCTATCTATAGTCATATGAAAAATGTCTTAAATTGCTATTGATTAGAGAAATGCAAATTAAAACAACTCTGAGGCACCACCTCCCACCTATCAGATTGGCTAATGTGACAAAAAAGGAAAATAATAAATTTTGGAGGAGATATGGGACACTAATGCACTGCTGGTGGAACTGTGAAGTAATCCAACCATCCTGGAGAGCAATTTGGAACTATGCCCAAAAGGGTAACCAAACTGTGCATACCCTTTGATTCAGCAATACCACTGCTAGGTCCGTATCCTGTAGAGATCCAAAAAAAGGAAGAAGGATCTATTTATACAAAAATATTTATAGCAGCTCTTTTTGTGGTGGCTAAGAACTGGAAATCAAAAGAATAACCATCAGCTGGTGGATGGCTAAACAAGCTGTGGTAGATGAATATGATAGAATATTATTGTGCTAGAAGAAATGATAAGCAGGATGATTTCAGAAAAATCCTGGAAAGACTTACATGAACTGATGCAAAGTGAAGTGAGCAGAACCAGGAGAACATTGTACATAGTAACAGCAACATCATATGATGAATTGTGGATAGCTTAGCTATTCTCAGCAATACAATGATCCAAGACAATCCCAAAGGACTAACGCTGAAGCCTATTATCTGCCAATATGTGGCAAGGTATAAAGGAGAATATATACCCATATAAGAAAATAATCATAAAGAGTCATAAAACAAATGCAAAATGAGTTGGGTGGCTGCTGTCCTTCACTCTCAAAGAGGACCAAAATGACAGCACTATTTTGAAGTCAAGGTATAGTGTGTCCAACTGTGGTTGATATTATCTGAATACAAACTGAAGTATGCTATTTTCACTTTCTTCCTTTCTTTCTTTCTCTCTTTCATTCATTCTTTTTTATTCAAGGCTTCTTGAATAAAAATGTTTTATATGATTGCACATGTATAACCTATATCTGATTGCTTACTGTCTCAGGGTGGGGGAAGGAAGGTAAGGACAAAATGTGTAATTCAAAACTTTTTTTAATGTTGAAAAAAATGTTGTTTTAACATGTAATTGGGGAAAAATAAAATATTATATATTTTCATAAAAGAAAGAAAAATAATGAGTTCTGTTTTAGATATGTTGAATAATTATATATTTACAAGCATATAAATAAGCAATCAATATTTAATAAATTGGTGCTATACAGACAGGTGAATCTCCCTATCACAACATAGAATTGAATGCATCACTCAGCAGCAATAACAATCTTTGTAATAACAGTGATATCAATACAATGTATCCATCACTGAAAGATAGCATACTCAAGGGAGAAAAAAACCCAAAACACAAAGTCAAAAGATTAAAAAGCCAGGATTTTACAAAATCCAGGACTAAAAATAAGTCAAATAACAAAAAATACATTTCAAAAATGCACATTTAATGAGATCCCTAGGAAAAAATCCCCACGACTAGATGGATTTACAAGCAAATTCTACCAAACATTTAAAAATTAATTAATTTCAATACTATATAAAATTTTTTTAATAAGCAAAGAAGTTCTTCCAAATTCCTTCTATGACACAAATATGGTTTTGATACCTAAACCAGTGAGAGCAAAAAGAGCTAAAGAAAATTATAGACCAATTTCTGTAATAAATATTGACATAAAAATTATAAATAAAATATTGGCAAAGAGAACAGTCAAAATATCAAAAATATATCACTGTGACCAGGTGAGATTTATACCAAGAAAGCAAGGCTGACTCAAAATTAAGAAAACTATAAGCATAATCAACCATATCAAAAATAAAAACAACAAAATCCACATCAGTTTATGCAGAAAAAGCTTTTGACAAAATATAATACCTAGTCATACTATAAACACTAGAAAGAATAGAAATAAATGGAGCTTTTCTTAAAATGTTAAATAGCATCTATCTAAAATAGAGAATAAGTATTATTTGTAAGGGGATGAAGTAGAAATCTTTCCAGTAAGATCAGGGGTGAAGCAAGAGTGTCCATTATCACCATTATTATTCAATATTGTACTAGAAATGCCAGCTATAGTAATAACAAAAGAAAAAGAAATTTAAGGAATAAGAATAGGCAATGAGGGGCTAGGTGGCGCAGTGAATAGAGCGCAGGCCCTGGAATCAGAAGGACCTGAGTTCGGAGCCGGCCTCAGACACTTAATCCGCACAAACAAAAACCTAGCCGTGTAACCTTGGGCAAGTTACTTAACCCCAATTGCCCTAAAGGGGCGGCTAGGTGGCGCAGTGAGTAAGAGCGCCGCCTCGGAGTTTGGATGACCCGAGATCAGATCCGGCCTCAGAAAATGAGCACCCACGCATAAATCAAATGACTAGCCGTGTAACCTTGAGCAAGTTACTTAACCCCAATTGCTTTAAAAAAAAAAAAAAAGAATAGGCAATGAGGAAACAAAACTATCATTCTTTGCAGATATATGATGGTATACTTAGTGAACCCTAGAGAATTACCTAAAAACTAGTTGAAACAATTAACAACTTTAGCAAAGTTTCAGGATATAAAATAAATTCACACAAATCATCAAACTTGCTGTATATTGCCAACAAAAACCAAAAAGAAAAGATAAAAAGAGAAATTCCATTTAAAATAACGGCAGATAGTATGAAATACTTGGGAATCTACCTGCTAAGACACATACAGGAACTATATGAACACAAGTACAAAACCCTTTTCATACAAATATAGATCTAAACAATTAGAAGAATATTAACTTCCCTTATGTAGGCTAAGTCAATATAATAAAAATGGCAATTCTACTAAAATGAATTTACTTATTCAGTGCCATAATAAACTACCAAAGAATTATTTTATGGTGCTAGAAAAAAAATAATAAAATTCATCTGGACAAACAGAAGTTCAAGAATATTAAAAGAATCATTAAAAAAAAAAAAGTAAAGGAAGGCAGCCTAGCCAGTACCAGATTTCAAATGGTATTACAAAGCAATAATCATCAAAACAATCTGATAGAAATAGAGTTTTTGATCAGTGGAATAGACTAGGTACACAATATACAGAAGTAAATAACAATAAATAAAGTAAATAACAATAGTAATCTAGTGTTTGATAAACCCAAAGATCCAAGCTTTGGGGGTAGGAACTCACTATTTGATAAAAAAAATTAAAAAAAAAAACAATTATGAAAACTGGAAAACAGTCTGGTAGGAACTAGACATAGACCAAGATGTTATGCCATTTACTAAGATAAGGCCAGAATGGGTACACGATTTAGAAAAATTGATCCAAATTCATGAAAAAAAAGTCATTCCCCAATTGATAAATGGTCAAAGGATATGAACAGTTTCAGAAGAAGAAATCAAAGCTGTCAATAGTCACATGGAAAAAATGCTCCAAATTACTATTGACTAGAGAAATGCAAATTGAAACAACTGAAGTACCACCTCATACCTATCAGATTAGCTAATATGACAGAAAAGGAAAATGACAAATGCTGGAGGAGATGGGGGAAAATAAGTACATTAATACATGTTGGCATAAGTACACTAATACATTCTGGAGAACAATTTGGAAATATGACTAAAGAGCTATAAAATTCTGCATACCCTTTGACCCAGCTGTATCAAACCACTACTAGATTTGTACCCTAAAGAGATCAAAGAAAAAGGAAAAGGACTTATACGAACAAAAATACTTATAGAGGCAGCTAGGTGGCACAGTGAATAGAGCACTGGCCCTGGAGTCAGGACCTGAGTTCAAATACGACCTCAGACCCTTAACCCTTACTAGCCATGTGACCTTGGGCAAGTCACTTAACCCCAACTGCCCTACCTTCCCCCCTCCAAAAACAAAGCAAAAAAAAAAATACTTATAGCAGTTTTTTTGTGGTAATAAAGAATTTAAATCAAGGAAACATCCATCAGTTGGGGAAACAAGTTGTGGTATATATTGTGCTATAAGAAATGATGAACAGTGATGGGTCCAGAAAAACCTAAGAAGACTTATGATGACTGATGTCAGATGAAGTGAGCAGAACCAGGATAATGTGTGCAGTAACAGCAATGTTGTAGCTGATGAGCAACTGTCTTGAGATACTTAACTCCTCTGATCGATACAATGATCTGAGACGATTCCAAAGGATTCATGATGAAAATTGCTCTCCACTTCCAGAGAGATCTCATGAACTCTGAGTGCACACTGAAACATATTTTCACTTTACTTTTCTTGCTTTTTCTTTGCAGCATGGCCAGTATGGAAATGTTTTGCACGATTTCACATATATCTTATTGCTTGCCTTCTCAATGGGTCAGGGAAGAACTGAAAAGAGAGAGAATTTGGAACACAAAATTTTAAAATGAATGTTTAAAAAATGTGCATTTGAAAGAAAGGGCAAAAAGAGAAAAAATTCTACCATGAAACAAGAATACTGAACTAAACCAGTTAAAAACTCAAATAACTCCTGTGTCAATGAGATGAGCCTGCTCAAAAAGAACAAGAAATAAAAGAAAAAAAATTGCTTCCCCTTCCAATAGAAAAAAAATTCAAAATCTCCAATGAGCCCCAACACATAGCCAGCTCAGGGTTGGCTGGATTTGAAGTGCAGGATGTGTGATTACCTGAACAAACACACCAGCCATCGGTTCCCACTGTTATTGTCTCATTTTCCTATTAAATCTTTCTCTGGGCTCAAAGCAGTCTTAGCTATGAATACCCCAGAGATGATCAGAATCAGAGAAATTCCCTCTTGAATCATTTCACCTTCCCATCAGCCTGAACTGAGAAAAACCCCTGCTCCCTTTTAGGTTAATCTTTCCTCTCTTAATCTCCAACTGAACACATATTCAGGCATGGACAGGGATTGCCCTAGCAATCAGTCCTGTCCTGGCTGCTTCTGAGGCTCCTAAAGAGCCACAAAGGCTTTGTACCAGGTGGAGGACCATATGGATGAATTTATACCTTGACCATCTTGCTCACTTGCCTTCATCAGCAGAGTTTCATCCACTGATACTCTGCCTAGAATCATTCCCAAATGGCAGCAAAATTTCACCCTCTCTTATTCCCCCAAACCCTGTGATACTGAATCTGTCTGTCAAAGAGCAAACATCTCTCCCCAACCTCTGATGCCCACTCCATCATCTACATCCACCTCAGCACTATTGCCCCAACATCCTACTCCAAATCAGCCCATCCCCCGCTACACCCTTTGGAACCTCCTCTCTTTGATGAACACACTTCCCTTCATTTGAGACCACTTCCTTTCATGTTCCTTACATCCTCTGGCACTGAACTGGAGAAGGACATGGCAAACCATAGAAAACTGGCTCCCACCTCTCCCCTGCCCCACAATGACATAGCATTTCAATGCTGGTTGCATCATCTCTCATACTGCCGGACTCATTGGTCTTAGGGAAGGAGATGGAACACACCCCGCTTCCCACTCCTACTCCCAGAATCCCTCTGCTGCCATCACACAGCAACCTCTCCTCTTTTGAGGTTCACTCTACCCGAATTTATCACCCAATCTTGAACCTGGTGACTGAGGATATTCCCCCTCCTTTTCTCAATGAATTAGTTCCCTGGCTTAGAGCCTTTGTCTCCATAATAAAGCCTGCCCTCCCTTTAGGGGATTTCAACTTTTACGTGTTGATATTCCCTCAAATACTATAACTTTCTGTTAATCAGTCAGTCAATAAACAATTATTTAAAATATATTATGTGCCAGGCACTGTGCTAATCTTTAGTTCTTCAGTCCTTTTGGGACTCTTCAGGACCCCACTTGCAGTTTTCTTAGCAAAGATACTAGAGTGGTTTGCCATTTCCTTCTCCAGGTCATTTTACAGATGAGGAAACTGAGGCAAACAGCTTGACTTGCCCAGGGTCACATAGCTAGTAAGTGTCTGAGGTCAGATTTGAACTCAGAATTGACTCAAAGACCTGCACTATCCACTGTACCACCTAGCTGCCAAATCTACTGGGCTAATCTACTCAGTTCCCATGTTCTATTCTTCCACTCCACCAGAGCTCTACACAAATTTAGGGTTAAAGCTAAACACAAATTTAGTCACACCTTTCATATGACCATTGCCCACAAGAAGTTGCACTTCCATGATCAAAACCTCTGAAATTCTTTTGTTAGATCATAATCTCCTATATTGTTATTCCATCTCTCTCTTTGCCTTACTCCTCCTAAAAGTATTTTTCATCCTCACTACCTTTAGTACTTCCCAATACCGATACTCTCATAGTGACTACACTCCCTTTCTTTCCCAATCTCAATTCCTCTGTGACCCAGTTCAATTCCCTACTCTTAAATCCCCTGGCATCCTTTTTCTATTGCCATTCACACCATGCCAAGCCCTAACCTTGAGTTATTCCCACCACCTGCCTCCTTCTCTTTCACTGATGTGCTCCTGAAGAGAGATGTGGGAATTCACAAAATCATGCTGAGTGGTTCTACCACAAATTTATGTTACCTAATCCCAACTGCACTCTTATTTCAGCAAGAAGATCTTTTTACTCCTCCCCAAATGGTTCTATATCCACATTAGCACAGCAACTGTTCCAAACTTCTCTCCTCAACTCTCCCACAGCATCCCCTCCCCCAAAATTCTCTCAGCTGAAAACCTGCTTTACTGAGAAAATTTAGGCCATTTGCCATAAGTACCCTCTTCTCCTCTCAACTTCATCTCACAAACCCTTACAAATCCCCCATGATTTCCTCCTTTACTCCAGTCTCTGATGAGAATGTGGCCCTTCTCCATGCCAACACCATCCTCTCTGGATGTACTCTCAATCCCATCCCCATCTGACTCCCTTAGCAAATTACCCCCACTGTAATCCTCCTTCCAATCTTCAATTTCTCCTTATCTTCTGGTTCCTTCTCTGATGCCTAAAACCACACTAAAATCTCCCCTTTCACTGAGAATAAAAAATTCTCAATAGAATTCTACCATCCTTTCAACTTATATCTCTTCTCCCTTTCTCAGCCATTTGATGCTGTTCAGTCATTTCAGTCATGTCCAACTATTTGTGACCCCGTTTGGGGTTTTGTGGCAAAAATACTGCAGTGGCTTGCCATTTTCTTCTCCATCTCGTTTTACAGATAAGGAAACTGGGGCAAAAATGTTAAGTGACTTGCCCAGGGTCACTGTATGTAAGGTGGATTTTGTTATTCTTTTTGGATACTAGTTCCCAGAATCCATAGCCATAAACAATCTACTAGTTCCCAGGATCCATGGCCATAAACAATGGATGGATAAAATAAACATAAGGGTAGATAATATAAACATGTGAGTCAAATTGCAAACAGCACACTGTGTGTGCTCTGTGCTAAATCACCATGATATTGTTAATGTAAACTTGTGAGGCTATTGCTGACAAATTGTCTTCTTTGTGTGCTTCTCTATAAATCAAGTGAGCACTGGTCAGTGAGTGGGGAATGCACAGACTTAGGGGAATGCAAAGCCTGCCTTGACTGGCCTCCATCAAGGTTTAAGGGATGCTACTAGTTGGAATTCCCATTCTTGCCTGCCCCTTTGCCAAGAGTAATTAGGGGATGCTGTAGGAGTTGGTGCCCCCATTATCAGCAATCCCCTTGAGAAGAACAAGGCCAATAATACCTTTTTATATCTCCATTGCTGGACTTTTGGCTGCTCAGATCAAGAGTGAACCTGCTAAAGGCCAGAACCCAAAAGCTACCGTGTCTCCTGTCTGACAGTCATACAATTACTAAGTGTTTGAGGCTAGATTGAACTCAGGTCTTCCTGACTCCAGAGCTAACACTCTATCCATCTATCTGTACCATCTATCTTCCCCAACTTCCAGAAAAAAAGCCATCTATACTTGATGATTCCATTTAGGATCATGACTAGAAGGGACCTGATGCCATCTATTCCAACCTCCTCATTTCATAAATAAGAAAATTGAGGCCCAGGAAAATTAAATAATTTGTGCAAGGTCACTATGGTGGGATTTGAACAGAGGGCCTCTGATTCCAGAACCAGTATTCTTCCCATTGTACCTTGCTACCTTCCTTCTCATCAAGTGAGATTGCTTTCTCCAAAGTTACCTCTGATGTCCTATTTTTGAGGGGTACTAAGTGTTTGTGATTGGGGTAGGTAGGTGGTGCAGTAGATAGAGCAAGAGTCAGGAAGACTCATCTTCCTGAGTTCAAATCTGGCCTCAGACACATACAAGCTGTGTGACCTTGGGCAAGTCAATTAACCCTATTTGCCTCAGTTTCCTCATCTGTAAAAATGAGCTGGAGAAGGAAATGATGAGCCACTCCAATATCTTTGCCAAGAAAACCCCAAATGGAGTCACAAAGAGTCAGACACAACTGAACAACAAGAGTGTGTGTGTGAGGGGGAGTCTACCCTCCCCCCACCTAAAATTAATATATCACAAAAGGTCCAGAACTTAAGCAGAAAGCATAAGGTAGGTGTTAAGGAATTTTCCTACAACCCCACAACAATGTAGTCACATATCATGAGTCACATGTGATACATAAATAAGATTAATGTCCTCATCACTTTATCATGTTCAAACTCCTCTATAATTAGGTCAAGAAGGGAACAATGTCACTTAACTCCAATTGCCTTGCCTTCTCCCCTCCAAAAAAATGCAACTAGTTGAGAGAATCAGTCATGCCCTTTGTGTCTATACGTAAAAAGTAGCAATTCATTCAACAATTTGGGAATTCAGGCTCATGAACACTTTGTGAAGACAGACCTCCCTTGGCCCATACCGGAGGATGGTGTAATGGAAATGCAAATTTAAAGATCTTCCCTGCCCCTAGCTTAAGTGCACCTGGAGCCTGTGGTGGGAGGCTTGTTTTTCAGGGAAGCCCAACCTTGATACTTTTGTGATTGGGCAGTGGGTCCAGAAGGTTGTTACATTCTT